>PVLA01006263.1:0-127641 GCA_004027455.1 Hydrochoerus hydrochaeris
TTGCGGAAGTAATTTCAGTGGTGGAATTGGTCTCCAGCTATGTGACTGCCCACCTACTCCCCACCCAGTCGGGCCAAGTGGACACTGAGGAACACAGTCACTAACCACCAGGATTTTTCTTCCCTCCCTTCCTTCCTTTTGCTCATAATTTGCCAACAATTGAGCTAGATGGGCAGGCCACAGTCCGGGAGTGGCGCTGTGCCCTGTCCTCCTAGCAGGGTGAAGACAGACTCCTCTACTAAAAGACACATTCACTTTCCAATACATTGGAGTTTGAGTTAACCCTTCTTCATCTTTGACCTCATTCTTAGTATACTTTAAATTCTTTCCAAAAGCCTTCTCCTGCTGTTTTCTCCAAAGTGAAATTAATTGGGATTACCCCTACTGGAGAATTGGTTTCCATGTTGCTTTTTTGCTTGTTTTCTTGTAATGCTGTTACAAGGCCTGCCTTCATTAAATTTGATATTATAATGTGGTCCCCAAAAGATTTCCTTTCATTATTAATTGTCTTGCTTTGCTGTGGTATTGTTTGAAGTGTGGGGTTATTGCCTTCCAGAGTTGGCCATTTCTCTATCTTTTGTGTATTTTAAAATCAGATCTTGCTGTGGTATACTCATTTAGCTTTCATGGTATTTCTACTATTTTTTCTTTGCTAATTCTAATTCTAATTACAACCACTTTTATAAAATAATAAAAAAAAGTCTCAGGTGGTTAACTGTCAATAAGTACAATGATAAAATGAAAATCTACTTACTATGAATATGCTCACTATAAGCTGTCAGAAATAAAGTACAAAATAAGAACCTTCATTCCTGCCATCAAGATTAAAAATTAACAAGCATCTTAGTTCAAATTTTTAGTGTTCACTTAGTCTCCCTGCAAGTCTCTTTCAACTCAAGAACAGTAGGCAAAAGGAATGTCTAGATTAATATTGTTGTTTGTAAAAAGTGTTTACAACTGGAAAAACTAAAATGTTTCTTGAGCTTTATAGAAAGCATGCAGACAGTTTAGTCATTAACCCAAAACCCCTTTCTCAGCTCTGCATCATTGTGATAAGCTATCAAAGTTATGTAGAGTATATATGTACAGACATCCTGAACCATAGGGTGTTTTGTGGCAGGGAAAGTGATCTTTGAATGAGCTGATGTTTAGAGACTATAGGTAGTCTCCTTCAGTAACCACAATTTATGATGTTTTCTAGAGCAATCATTGTGTTTTGTCTTTCTGATTAGATGGTGGGAGTTATTTTATGTGTAGTTCTTTTGTTAAGCTTATATATTTAGGCAAATTTTAACGACTTTCAAAATACATAACTTGATTTTTTTACTTACTGTAACTTACAAATAAAGATATTCTGGGTCGCTGTTTGCTTTGATCATCATTAATAATAATTTGGCGATTCAACAATTCAACCAGTTCCACATAGAGTTTAAAAAAATAAGAGAGCTACGTCTCATACACTTGATTGCTGGTTACTCTAAACTTTGCCTAATTATGAAAAGTCACTTAAAATCCTGCCTAACTCTAAGGTTGGGATTACTGTCTTCAACAGTTGAAGCCTTTCTTCTTGTGAAGTGGGTCTTGGGCAAATGTGCACATAGTACCAGCCCTAACACAGCCCCAGTTTTTAAAGGGTCCTTAACTATAACAAGTAAGCAAAGCAATCTTCAAGCACAAGGATTTGAATTTGGTTCTAGAACTAGAAGCAAAACTCTCACAGATCTTTTCCTGATGTCTGATTTTTTACTACAATGAGTAGCAAAACTCAGTTTTTAAAAATAACTTAATCTGAAGCTCAGAACATTGGAATCTCAAAGTAGATAATGCTCAAGGCAACACCTCATTCCTGCCCTAATTTGAATAGATTTTTTCTTTCTGTCAAGCACAAAAACCAATAAACACAGTTAAAGAACATTATATTGCTCAACTTACAAACATGTTAGTTTTTTCATAGTTAGATGGAAAGTTCCATGTTTTGACGTTTTTCCCTAATTCTATTTTCTTTTTGATAATTTTCAAAAAAACTATTTGAATTATTCTTGCCTCTATAACTCAGGTTATAAGATCTTCAAGAATGTATAGCACACCAGATATCTGTGTTTCTGTTATATTCAGATGAGATTCACATAACACAACACAAGGCATTTTAAATGCACAATCCAGGGGTCTTTAGAGCCTTCACATTACTGTCCACCCCTCCCCTCTGCATTGCGCTAGCATCAGCTCAGGCTAAAACTTCAAATTTGACTAAAGCGTAATTCTAATGCCAGCTCCAATTTCACACCCACTGTTTGACTTTTCCTTCTCTCAGCTCAGACATAGTATTGATTTTGATAGGGCAGTTTCTGGGTATAGGCTCCACTTTTGCCTTCAACATTTCTTTAGGTTCTGTTATGCAGTTAGAGCAGGGATCTGGTTTTCAGTCTTTCTTCCTGGCTGCCATCTAAACTTCAATATCCAAGCCTCAGGATCAGTTTGAGACACTGTAATTTTACCCAACATCCTTGCTTAATTCAGTGGCTAAGTGTGACCCCCAGTTGGCTAAGCCTCCCTCTGAGTTTCTGTCTCTGTCTTAACCTCAGCCCTAACCATTGAACTCAGTCTGGAGCTTACCTGGTCTGTTTGTAATTCAGTATCAAAGATATGCATTAATTCTCACTGCAGTGGACAGTCAGCCCCTCAAGAAAAGCTCATTCAACACTGCTTTTAATGGCAGATATAGAATAAAGAAGGGGGATTTCACAGGGTGGCATAAAGGATGGTAAGTAAGGATGTATAAAAAGACAGTGATATTTAGATACTCATACTGGTCACAAATTACTGAAAAATTATAGTACTTTTTATGTCTCTTTTGTTTTCACTGCTCAATGTTTTAGTTGTGTATGTGAGTGTGTGTGTGTGTGTGTTCATTCTTAAAGGGGAAGAGCTTTCACAGTTATGTGTACTTAGAAGGAATTAGTCTTTTTTAGCTTTTTGTACATTCACAAGTTCATGTTTTGGTATACATGCTTCAAACACAAATAAACAACCTGATACTATACTTCAAACAGCTAGAAAAAGGAGAGAAAATTAATTGATCAAATTAATTGCTCAAGCATGTTAGGATACTTTAAATTGGTTCCTTTTCAGGAAAAGTAAAGGACACATTGCAGAAAGACTAATTGTAGCTGTTCAAGGTGCAAAATATGTTTTCTTCATTGTATTTATGCCAAACATATGCAGGTAATAATGGAATATTGTCCAACAATTCTACTATTTCAGTTATGCTTCAAAAAATCTCATTTAAAAAGTGACTTTTTTGAGCTTGTGCAGCGGCAGGGGCAAGGGAAGTTCCAGCTCCCTGGCCTTGGATCTGGGGAGTTTGGGACATCACTCCTGGTGCAGGGGTGCCCACCCAGCCCCCTAGGACACTAGACTAGCCTGCGGGAGGTTTTGCAGGCTTGAGTGGAACACATCCAGCAATCTTTATTCAAACAGGGGTACAAGAGGTTTTCAGAGGGGAGGTAGGCCCATGTGGTGGCGAGCAGAGTTCCAGCTCTCTGGCACTGCCCCAGGAGAGTTTGGGACATCACTCCCAGTGCTTGGGTGCCTGCCCAGCCCCCTAGGCCACTGGACTAGACTTGAAAGGCTTCACAGGCTTGAGTGGACCATGCCCAGTGACCTTAATTCAACCAGGGGAGCCAAGACCCATGAGTCCCAGGAGCTGAGAGTGCAGGAGGTGATTCCCAACATGCTCAGGGAAAGTTTTGGAACATTGCTTAAAACACAGAAATACAGGAAAATGACAAAACAAAAGACCAAAATGCAATCTCAAACCTCCAGCCCATCTCAAGAAAGCCTGGGAACCACATCATAGAAGAAAATATTAGTCATACACCTGAAATACCTGAAATGATATCAACTGAAATAAAGAAGCAAGTACAGGAAGCTATAAAGGAACTCAAGTTAGAAATAATCCCCCAGGTAAAAGAAGAAATGATAAAAGTAGTGAAAGAAATAATGAATGCATCTAAAAGAAGACACAGGTAAAATATTAGAGGAACAAAGCAGACAGATAGAATCCCTGAATGAACAATATAAGAAATAAACAGAATACATGAAGCAGATCCAAAGAGATATACAGGAAATCAAAAATTCTATTGTAAGTTACCAAAACCATCTCAACAAAAGTGAAGATAGAATTTCAGACCTCAAAGATAAGATTGCAGCTAGTGAACAAGAAAGGAAAGATCTCTTAAAAATAACAAGGAATCAGAAAATAACAATTCAACAGTTGCAAGATGATGTAAAGAAAAATAACATAAGATTAATAGAGATAAATGAAAAAGAAGGGGACAACACAAATGATATTAAGAGGATATTTACAGAAGTAATGGCTGAAAATTTCCCAAACACAAGAATGGAAACTGACATTCAGATTAGTGAGGCATATAGAACTCCAAACAGCTATAACCAAAATTAAGCTACACCCAGACATATAATAATCACCATCCCAGAAATCCAACATAAGAATAGAATATTAAAAGCTGTTAGAGAGAAAAGACAGATCACCTATAAAAGAAAACCTATCAGAATCACAACAGACTTCTCAACACAAACAATGAACTCAAGAAGAGCATGGAGTGAAATATTTCAGATCCTAAAGGAAAATAACTTCCAACCCAGACTGCTGTACCCTGCAAAACTGTCCTTCAAAATGGATGGAGAAATAAGATACTTCCATGACAACAGCTGAAGAACTTCATGATCACCAAACCAACCCTGCAAAGAATACTGAAACACATTCTAGATACACATAGGAAAAAAACCACTAAGCAAGACAGACAATTAAACAGAAGGGAAAGGGAAAGATACAACAGCAAAATGATAACATGTCAACAATAAACCAATATATAACAGTTATAACCATTAATGTAAATGGCCTCAATTCACCAATTAAAAGAAACAGACTGGCAGAATGGATCAAGAAACAATGTCCAATCATATGCTGTCTACAAGAAACTCATCTAACCCAAAAGGAAACTCATAGACTGAAAGTCAAAGGATGGAAAACAATACTTCATGCAACAAGAACTCAAAAAAAAGCAGGGGTAGCTATTCTGTTTGCAGACAATGTGAACTTCAAACCAAGAAAGGTCCAAAGAGATAAAGAAGGTCACTACATACTAGTTAGGGGAAAACTTCAAGAGGAAAAGATAACAATTTTAAATATATTTGCACCAAATTCCAGAGCACCCAGCTATACAAAGCAAGTATTAACAGAAATGAAAAATTAAATAAGCAATAACACAATTATAACAGGAGACCTTAACACACCATTGGCACAAAGGGACAGATCAACTAGGCAGAAAATCAGCGAAGAAATAACAGAACTGAATCACACCTGTGAACAAATGGACTTGATAGATGTATACAGAGTGTTGCATCCAACAACATCAGAATATACATTCTTCTTAGCAGTACATGGGACTTTCTCTAAAACAGATCATATACTAGCCCACAGAACATGCTTAAGTAAATGCAAAAGAATTGAAATTATCTCATGCATGTTATCAGATCATAGTGCTATGAAACTGGAAATTAATGATAAAAAAACTGCAAAAACCCCACAAACACATGGAAATTGAATAATACACTCTTGAGCAATCACAGAGGAAATTAAAGAAGAAATTAAACAATATCTACAAGCAAACAAAAATACAAA
Organism: Hydrochoerus hydrochaeris; assembly: GCA_004027455.1. Taxonomy (NCBI): domain Eukaryota; kingdom Metazoa; phylum Chordata; class Mammalia; order Rodentia; family Hydrochaeridae; genus Hydrochoerus; species Hydrochoerus hydrochaeris. Next base: position 5,705 of record PVLA01006263.1, read on the forward strand.
TACAAATTACCATAATCTGTGGGATGCAATGAAAGCAGTACTTAGAGGAAAATTTATTGCACTGAGTTCCCACATTAGGAAAACAGAACAAACACAAATAAACAACCTGATACTATACTTCAAACAGCTAGAAAAAGGAGAGCAAGCCAAGCCCAAAGCCAAAAGAAGGGAGGAAATTATAAGGATCAGAGCAAAATTAATGCAATAGAGACTAAGAAAACAATACAATGAATCAAAGCATTGGTTCTTTGAAAGAATAAATAAAATTGATAAACCACTAGCCAACCTAATTTAAAAAAGGAAAAAAAGACTCAAATTCATGCAATATGGAATGAAAAAGGTGAAAGCACTATTGACTCTGTGGAAATACAGAAAATCATCAACAACTATTTCAAAAACCTCTACTCTCATAGGTTCAATGACACAGAAGAAATGGACAGATTTCTAGAAGCATGAACCACCAAAGCTGGATCAAGAAGATGTAAAACTGTTGAATAACCCAGTTTCTATTAATGAAATTGAAAATGTAATAAAGTCCTTACCAACAAAGAAGAGCCCAGGCCCAGACGGATTCACTGTGGAATTCTACAAGAAATACAAAGAAGACTTAATGCCAACACTCCTCAAACTCTTCAATGAAATTGAAAGGGAAGCAATTCTCCCTGAATCATTCCTGGAAGCAAATATTACTCTAGTATCAAAACCTGAGAAAGACCCAACTAAAAAACAGAACTACAGGCCAATCTCCCAAATGAACATAGATGCAAAAATTCTCCATAAAATACTGGCAAACAGGATGCAGCAAATCATCAAGAAGATTGTACACCATGACCAAGTGGGATTCATCACAGGCATGCAGTGATGGTTCAACATACATAAATCAACAAATGTAATCCACCATATCAATAGAGCCAAAAGTAAGAATCACATGATCATTTCTATAGATGCAGAAAAAGCTTTTGATAAGATCCAACACCCGTTCATGATAAGAACCTTACAGAGAATTGGAATAGATGGTCTTTACTTCAATATGATAAAGGCCATCTATGACAAACCAACAGCCAGCGTCATACTAAATGGCCAAAAACTGAAAGCCTTTACCTTAAAATCAGGCACAAAACAAGGATGTCCCTTATCACCACTCCTATTCAACCTAGTACTGGAAATACTAGCCAGAGCAATTAGACAAGAGAGAGAAATAAAAGGAGTAAAGATAGGAAAAGAGGAAGTTAAACTATCATTATTTGCAGACAACATGATACTCTACAAAGAAGACCCCCAAAACTCCATCAAAAGACTCCTAGATATAATAAATAAATGCAGCAATGTAGCTGGATACAGTCAATACTCAAAAATCAATAGCATTCCTATACACTAACAACAAAGAGAGAGAAATAAGGGAAGCCACATCCTTCACACTAGCATCCAAAAAAATGAAATACTTAGGAATTAATCTAATGAAAGAAGTAAAAGAGCTATACAAGGAAAATTATAATATCCTGAAAAAAAGAAATCGAAGAAGACCTCAAAAAATGGAAAGAAATCTCTTGTTCATGGATAGGAAGGATACATATTGTGAAAATGGCTATTCTCCCAAAATTGTTATACAGACTCAATGCAATCCCAATGAAATTACCACTAATATATCTTATAGATCTAGAGAAATCACTCCTAAAATTCATCTGGAACCAGGAGAGACCTAGAATAGCAAAGGCAATTCTAAGCAGCAAAGCCGAGGTAGGAGGCATCACAATCCCTGACTTGAAGATATACTACAAAGCTACCATAATAAAATCAACATGGTACTGGGAATAAAAACAGACCTGAAGATCAACGGAATAGACTAGAAGATACAACTATGAACACACTCAACCACCTTATCTTTGATAAAGGGGCCAAACATGTTCATTGGAAGAATGATAGTCTCTTTAATAAACGGTGCTGGAAAAACTGGCTTTCCATATGCCAAAAACTAAAACTAGACCCATGCCTATCACCATGTACTAAACTAAAATCTAAATGGATCAAAGATCTAATTATTAAACCTAAAACACTAAATCTGTTGGAAGACAAAGTAGGTAAAAATCTTGAAGACATAGGGGTAGGTAGAGAATTCATGAACAAGAACCAAACTGCATGGGAAATACTTCCCAGAATCAATAACTGGGATCACGTCTTATTAAGGAGTTTCTCCATGTCGAAAGAAATCTCCAGCAGAGTGAAAAGAAAACCCACAAACTGGGAAAAAACTTAGTGAACTGTCCCTCAGCCAAAGTACTTCTGTCTAGAACTTAAAGAATTAAAAAAAAAAAATCAAACCCCCGAAATTCAAGGACCCAATCCAAAAATGGGCATCCGAGATGAACACACAATTCTCAGATGAAGAAATACAAATGGCAAATAAATACATGAAAAAATGTTTCTCATCATTGGTCATTAGAGAAATGCAAATTAAAACCACACTGAGATTCCATCTCACTCTGGAAAGAATGGCCAGTATCAACAAAACTACCAACAATAAATACTGGAGCAGCTGTGGGGAAAAAGGAACTCTTCTGCGCTTTTGGTGGGAGTGTAGACTGGTGCAACCACTGTGGAGGTCAATCTGGAGATTCCTCAAAAAGCTGGGGATGGAGGTCCCATTTGACCCAGCTATTGCACTCCTAGGCATATTTCCAGAAGATCTGAAAACATCATACCACAGTGATGTATGTGCTCCCATGTTTATAGAGGCACAATTTATAATACCCAGATCTTGGAAACAACCTAAGTGCCCATCAACTGAGGAGTGGATAAAAAAAATTGTGGCACTTTTATACAATGGAGTACTACTCAGCTATAAAGAATGATCACATTGAGATATTTATAAATAAATGGATGTAACTTGAGACCATACTCATAAATGAAATAAATCAAACTCACAGGTATAAATACCACATAGTCTCCCTAGTGTAAGAAAAGGTAAAAGTGCATAAGATTCCATGATAATCATGGATCCTCATTATATTGCTTTGAAAACTTGTAATGTTTTCATTCATTGGTTGGAATGGTTTTATTCTGTCTTATTTGACCTTATTATGTGTGATGGTATGAACAGCTACTTTAAAGAAAACAAGACAATATGGCAGCCATTGCTGGTTCAATATCATCTGGCTTTGAAGTCCTACCATGCTTTTGTTCTTCTATTACCATTGGTTCTATCATGTTGTATCTTACTGGATTTTAATATGTGTAATAATATAAACAATTTTTTATGGAAAATGAGATATTATAGTAGCCATTATTCATTTTCTGTTATTTGGTTCAGAATGCTTTGTAATAGTTTCATTCTCTTGAATGCTTTTATTCTATTTTGTTATGTTTGATATTATTGTTTGGGAATCTATGATCAACTATTTCAAAGAAAGAGATATTATGGTAGCTACTGTTGATATCCAGTTGTCTTGTTGTGAAGTACTGTGTTGCATGTATTGTTCTGTTCTGATCTGTGTTGTTCTGTTCTCTTTTGTTTTATTCTCTGTAAAATAAAAGTTAAAAAAAAAAGAAGTAAAGGCATTTCGTTAGAAAAAAAAAGTGATTTTTTTTTTTTGGTACTGGGGATTGAACTCACCACCTCATGCTTGCCAGGCAGGTGTTTGTGCCATTAAACTGAATTCCTGGTCCCCCAAATCTAATTAAAACATATCACCAAAACTTATAATCACAAGTTGAATAAGTCATCTTTTTCATTTGATGAAACAAACAATTGGGAATGAGTGAGTTAACAAAAGTGACTTTTGCTTAAGAATGTCCAGTTGTCATCACCATTTGTTGAAAAGATTATTGTTTTCTCACTAAATGGTTTGGGCACTTTTGTCAAAAGTCAGTCACAGACTTATACTCAGCTTTTCTGTGGTCAGTGTACTGCATGTATTGCTTTCTTAGGCTTTCAGGTCTATTGAATTTAATTACATGTATAATCTAATAATATCACATTTTTATTACTGTACTCTTACAGTAAGTTTTAAAATAAGAACATAGGAACAACTAATGCTATTCTTATTTTCCAAGATAGTTTTGGCTGGAATTTTGATAATAATTTTAGGAAAAATGTAAATTCTTCAAAGAATTCAGCAAAAAATTGCACTAAATCTGTAGCTGTTTGGGGAATATCTTATCTTAACAACATTAAATCTTTCCATTTATTTAGATTATTTTATTTCTTTATATTTGTTATTTTCTTTAATAATATTTTTAAATTTTTCTGCACACATTTAGTTATGTTTTTCCTATATATTTTAATTTTTGATGTAAATGCAGATGTAATTTTAAAATTTATTTTCAAATAGTTTATTATAATTGTACAGAAAAATAGCTGATTTTTACATTGAACTTATAGGCTACCAATTTTATACTCATAAATTAACTCTGAGTAGTTTTGTTGTAATTCATTACATTTATCTATATAGAAAACCATGTTACTGCAAATATAAATACTATACTTCCTTTAAAATTATAATTTTTTCTCTTGTTTAATTGTCCTAGTTAGAACTTCCACCTAATAGTAAACAGAAGTAGAGAAAGTAGACATGTTTACCTAGTTCCTGATCTTATGGGGAATGGTTTAGCCTTTCAATAGTCAGTCTAGTGTTAGTTTTAGGTTTTTCACAAGTGACCTTTATAAGCTTGAGGAGCTTCTACTGTAGTTCAGGTATTCACAGAGTAGGTTCTCTTAAGAGCTTGTCTATTGGAAACTTGGCCCCAAATGGTCAAAGAAGTGATAGGACTTTTAAGAGAACACTGAAGGAACGGGCCCTGAAAGAGGTCACTCACATGGACTCCTTGAGCTTTCATAGACATAAATTGTTATGAGAGTAAACCCAAACTCTGGTTCCCTCCTTGGCTTCATACTCTAGTGTGTGATTTCTTCCTTCCACAATTTTTCCCACTATGGATACACCATCATCTTCAAGGCCCTCACCAGAGGTGAGCTGATACTGACACCACACATTTCAACATCCAAAACCACAAGCTAAATAGATCAATTTTCTTTATAAAGTTAGCCAACTTTGTACATTTCATACAGGGGAAAATAAAGCACTAATATACTTCTATTCCTAGATTAATGTGGGTTTTTTTAAATCATGAAATAGAGTAGGCTTTCACTCATTGCCTTTCTGCATCTATCAAGATGATGATATAGGGGTTTTTTTAATTTCTTTTATTCTACTTATCATGCATTGCATTGCTCGATTTTCATATGTTGAACAAGCTTTGCATTCTTTGTCTAAATTTCACTCAGTCTTCTTGCATAATACATTTGACATGCCACTGGATTTGGTTTGCTAGAATTGTGTTAAATTTTTACATCTATATTCATAAGAAATATTCTATAATTTCTTTTCTTGTGATGTCTGTTTGGTTTGATATGAGAATAATATTAGCCTCATAAATGAATTTAAAAGTTTCTCCTGTACTTCTATTTTTCTCAAAAGATTGTAGGGTTTGGTGCTAATTTTCTCTTAAAAAAATTCAATACTAAAGCCATGTAATCCTAGACCTTTCTTTGTGAGTTCTTTTATTAAGAATGCACTTTTTATTATTTTAGATACATTTAAATAGTCTATTCTTCTTGTCAGTTTTATTATTTTTTATGCTTTCCATGATTTTTCCATTTCCTATTATTTAATTAGTTGCCATAAAATCCTCATAACAATTCCTTACCATCTTTTTTTTTCTTAATTTAAGTTTGGTTGCAATGATTCCTGTTTTCTGCCCAATTACAGTAATTTTCTCTTATTTCTCATTAATCTAGGTAAAATTTTTCCAATTTACTGATCTTTTAAAAGAGCCAATGTTAGTTTTGTGGATTTTTAAATATTTTTTGTTTTGTTTGCTTATCTTCTAGTCTTAAGTATTTCCTTCCTTCCGCCCACTTCATTTAGTGCTCTTCCTTTTCTAGTTTTCTAGGTAGAAGGTGAAATTATTGGTTTAAAATTGTAGAAGGTGAAATTATTGCCTATGAATTTCATTATCAGTACTGATTTCACTTCATGCTTATAGGTATTTATACCTTTCATTTCCAACTTTACTCATATTTCTAATTTTGCTTATATTATTTGACCCATTGGTTACTAAGAGAGTGTCTTTAGTTTCCAAATCTTACTCATTTTTTTTCTGATAGTATTTTCTAACATTTCCATTATGATAACACAACATGTTTCATGTGTCTTCTCAGGTCTTGACTGAACAGGTGCTGAATTCTAGGCAAGTAAATGGGCTACTAGGTACCAAGGCACATAGTGGAGTTTTCAAAGTCCTGTAGTCCTTTCCTTGTTTTTTAGGACACTGTTTCATTGAGATGTTATTCATTGCCTCAGGTAGTGGTACCTTAACGTCCTTGCTGATACATGTTTTTTGAGTCATTTATCAATGGGTTACATAGATAAGCATTTTGTATGGAGTTTTCTGGGGAACCACTAAAGAAATCAAATAGTGTAATGAGGTTTTGGAAATTAGGTTTAGAAAGAGGTGTAACTCAGTTACTCCACCTCTGATACTGAGAATATGGGCTGTTATTTTTTTAAGGTTACCCATGACATGTGAAATAGAAGATAGTATGGAAGTGAGCTCTAACACCATAAAATTTGTGTATGATCTGACCATTTTTCTTGAATTAACACTCACAAGTTTTCCATCCCTTAATTTTCAGAGCTCTAAAAACACTTAATTCTGGTATTTTTGTAAGTTTTTAAATTGTCTTCATAGAAGAAACAGGGAAGTAAATCCTTTTATTAATAAATACATAGAGATTAATAAAAACTTAGATAATAAGCTTTGGGCCACAAGTGCACGGCAGCCTGTATGGATTGAGTTCCTCTAGGACCCACGCTCTGGAGACAGGCAGATTCAGAAGTCATTTGATGAAGTCACCTTTCACCACAGAACAATTTGCCAAAAGTTCAGCGCTAGGAAGAACTTCTCAGTCTGAGGTCAATGAGATGCTCATATCTCCCTAGAAAAGGACTTGGATTTTTTTTTTCCTTTTTGCTCTTATACTCTTGGTTTAGCCCAGATCTGCACCCTTGAGAAACTTCTCTGGGTGAAATGACCCAAAACCTGGTGACTCCTGATACACTTCTACTTATTCGTTATGAACCTAAATGCATGAACTTTTCAGTATTGTGCATGGAATAGGACAATAAGTATTTCTGTGACTTCTTTGGAATTTACAGTTAACAATGTATCATTTGAATGTGATCTGTGTTTAATTTCACCCAGAGGTAAATTGGTTTTATTTTAGTTACATCTTGTGCCTGCCTTTTCTCACACAGGCTTATGTTTATCTAAGCTGTTTGTTTTCCTCTAAGCTCCAACTTTCCAAGTTGCCTCTTCAGTAAATAGTTCACCAAACCAGAGGTACCTTAAAAAAAAACAGTAATAAATGTCTTCAAGTGGAAGTCATTTTTTATCTAAACTGTTTGAAGAAAAACCAAGTGGAGGACTTGTTTCTATTGCCTTACAAGATTCTTTTCCTTTACATGAAATTTATAAGGAACAAATCCTCTGAAGTTAGATTGGAGCTCCTCAAACAGGAGGAATAGACACTAATTTCAGAAATGCCAAGTAAAACATCAGTGAAATCTCATTCTATCTCAGGCTTTTACTTTTAATGTAGCTTTTGTTTCTGCCTAAGCTTTGTTTCTGCCCATATCCACTAATGCTTATGCATTTCTGCACAAACAATGGCAAAAAAGGACCTTTACTCAGCTCATCCATCAATAAATAAATCAGTACACTAACTGCTATTTAGGCTTAAGTTTTACAATTTTTTATCTCTTTTTATCTATCTGTTGTTAAGCAGAATACACAAAGTTCAAAGTAGAAGAGGGAGGAGCTAGTCACACTCACTGAGCACCTGCCTGGGAAGGAGGACCTATGGAGGAAGCTTGGACCTATGCCAAGGTGAAGACTTGCAGGGGCAGGGGTGTGTGGCCTGGGATGGAGCTGGGAGGGAGCTCTGCTGTGGCTCTGTTATTCCTTCCTGACTTCTTCCTTTTCCTTCAAGTACACTTGCTTTCTCGAACACTGTCAGATTCACAGGAAAACTAAGAAGAATTTAGAGTCTCCACAGATGCCCTGCTGCTTAAATTTCACTTACAAAATCCAACACTTACCAGATTAGCATTTGGATCAATGAAAGCGACCATGAAGTGACCATTTTAGGGGTCTTACTGCAACCACAACCCCGCTTTGCCTACCATCATCTCATACTCAGTCAACTGAAGTAACCTCTAAATTGACTTCAATAAGTCCATTCCTAGAAGTGCCTAGTTCCTTCTGGAATATGTAAGCAGGGAGATCATTTACAATACTATCCTCCCACCTGAAAGCTTTAATGAGGTATTCAGTGACCTTAATAAAGTAATCTGGCAAGGATCTGAAAAATGCACCACAACCTATTACACCAGCTTGATTTTATGCTACTCTATATTTTGTGGAAGCCAGACCTGCATTGCTATTTCATTTCTCATAACATGAATTTCTAGCCCCCCCCCCACACACACACTTAGAGCACTTAAACACTCCCTTTCCTCTGCTTGGAGCAGGCTCCCTCTGTGCCTAATTAACTAACTCCACCATTAGAACCCACTGGAAACATCGCTTCCTCGGGGCAGCCACCACTGTGCACTTCATCCAGCCCTAAACGCTGCTCGGAACAGGAGAGCAGCCAGAAATTATTGATGGTGCATATTTTCCAAACAATGTTCATTTCATAAGAACTGAGATTTCTCCCTACCTAATCACTGTATTCTTCCCAGAACAGGAAAGCACTAAAATTCAGTATCCATGAGTAAAATTTATAAAGAGTATTTATAATGAGTAGAATTTGTAAGTGAAATGAAATCTGAGGAATTTATAAAAGTATTCACATAGATTACCTGATTTAATTTTAACAAAAAAAACCCTTGTGTGATAAATAACAATATTCTCCTTTTATAAATGAGAAAACTGACCATTAGGAAGATAAAGTAAAAGTCTTTCTTAGAACAATGGCTCCCTTACCCCAGTTTCCTCTCTGACAGTACATTAAAGAATATTTTGTGGATAAATATGATTATATGTCATAAAAGTGAGTAACATACTTCAGTAAATTATTTTTCTTAGTAATATAACCTAAAATTCTCAGTTTATAGGGCTAAACCCATCTACAAATAAATTATGTATTTATTTTATGTTATATCATCTCATGGGCCTTATATTTAGTTTTAAGAATTTTTTTATATTCTAAAATATGATCCTTTCACATAGTTAAAATAAATGCAATTGAACTCTTAATTTGCATTATTTCTATTTTCAATGGAATGTCTCTATTAGTTTAGTAACATAAAATTTTTCCTTTCACTTTTAATGGAAATTATCTATTTGCAAATCTGTATATAAGCTAATATACTCTATATGAGAAATCAAGGTGGATTCATTATGGACTATGTATTTGAGTGTGTTATCGTGTATGTGTGTGTGTATGTGTGTGCATACAAAATTTTTTTTAACCTAAATAGTTTCATCTTTAAGCATTCATTCTATTTTCCCTCCTTCCAAAAAGGTGAAGGAAATTTTTCCTTTGGCACATTTATCAACACACCTTAAGTAACAGCTTCACATGTTATGTCATGAAATTCTTCTTCCAGTTGGCTGCAAAATCTGTCAAAAAGGCAAATATGTAGCTTCAACTGCTTAAACCTTCAAAATAAGATTCAACATTTAGAAAGTAGGTAAAGTGCCCTCCTGCTGGTTTGATACACATACATGTATTATTTATTAAGGACAATTTTAGTCACTAGGTGCCACAAATGAACTTTTAAGTCTATTTCTAATACTTTTATACTTTTTTCACTTAAGAAGATAGGGATTTATATAACACTGAACATGAAATGAATTTTAAGAGCATAGCCTTTAGTCTCTTCACAATATGTTTAACAAACTAAGTTTTTCTGATATCATAAGAGAGAGGAGAATACAGACCAAAATTTGAGTCTGTTTCTGTCTAATTGTGTTGATTTTGATGATATTAGTAATCTTTGTGAGATAATTTGTGCATCAAAAAGAGTAACTCCACCGCAGTGTCCAGTGCTATTAGCCCACTATGTCCCCTGCCCCGTGCAGGGTCAGTGATCATCACAGCACGCAAAGCATTTTAGCTTCAAGACCACATACTGGGTGAACTCAAATATGAAAATGATATTGATTAGCCTAAGGAAACACATATGATTAGAGAAAACTGTATTTCCTTTCTTGTAATTTAAAGACCTACAACCACCCCAAAGCACCACTCTTTCCAACCCGTCCCTTTCCGAGGTCAATTGTTTCCCTCTTGGTCATATTTTCTCAAATGAGTAAATGCTATTTTTTGGTTAACCTACTTCTTTATTTAGTTTGAATGTCCCTCGTTTAAAAATGATTGAGACCAAAAGTATCTTGGAATTTGTATATTTTTAGGATTTTATAATTTTCACATATGCACAATGATGATTTGAGTGTTCCTTATTTAAAAATGCTTAGGACCAAACATATTTTGGAATTTGTATATATATTTTTTGTTGTTTTTTTTTTATTTAAAGAGAAAAAAACAGGAAAAAGGTAGAAATATTACAGAATTTCAAGAAAATAAGATAAACAGTAAAAAATCTGGAATTTGTATATTTTTAAGATCTTGGAATTTTTGTACATGCATAATGTTATATCTGGGGGTGGGGCCCAAGTCTAAAACTTCATTTTTTCTTTCATTCACATCTTATATGAAATAGCCCAAAGATCTTTTATAAGATACTGTTAAAATGCTTACAGTTTAACTATGATACATCACAGGAGGTCAGTTGTGACATTTTCGACTTGTGGCATTGTGCCAGGACTCAAAAAGTTTTGGATTTTGGACCACTTAACATTTGAGGTTTAGAGACTAGGAACATTCAACCTGTACTATCACTTTTCCTAAAAATATCAGTTTATTATATTTTCTTCAGATAACTTTCCAAGATTATCCATCTTTTTTGTTTTGCCTATCTAGTCCATTAGAACAATTTCTGAATCACTGATTTCTTTCAAGAAATACTTCACCTCTTTAAATGAATATAACATTATAAAAAGTTTATTCATTTTATGCAACAATCATTCATTTTATGTAACAATTAAAACCTCTCATACAATTGTATCTGACATATATCAAATTAATGAATCCATGGTTCCCTTAAAATTTGATATTAATTATATTTATAGGTTAAAAAAGGAAAAATATTGTCTTAAAGAATGTAGCCAAGATTAAGTAAACATAATACTATCACTGGAAAATAATGCACATTATATAGCTTTCATTTATTTTTTGGCCTTGAATTATTATACTGAATAGCAACTACAGGAAAATACTCCAATATAATTTGTTCATAGGAATCTAAAGGAATCATTTAATAATATATTTCAGTAATAAGGAATTTATAGACTCACAGAAACAAAGTTAAAATTATCTTTGTATTCCAAAGCAATAAAAATTTTAGGAGGAAATTTTAAAGTATTATTTACAATAACATATGACTAGGAAACATCAAAAATCTAGGGATAAATGTAACCAAAATTTATCAAGATTTCTATGTTGGAAAGCTACAAAATATTATCAAAAGAAATTTTAAAATTTATATCAAAAAAAGCATGCTACAGGTGTGTCGGCACATGCCTGTAATCCTGGCACTCGAGAGCCTGAGGCAGAAGGGTTGCTGCCATGAGTTTAAGCCCAGCCTGGGATGCATAGCGCGTTCAAGTCCAGTAGACCCTATTTTTAAAAAATAAAAATAAATAAAAAATAAAAAGGTGTACCATATTTAAGCATTTAAATGTTCAATATTATCAAGATGTGTTCATTATCTTCAACTTAATAAGTAGATTTAAGAAAATAGCCTACTAATACTCAAGCAAATTTTTAGAAAAATAAGCAAAGTAAATACAAAATGCACATGAATATGCACAAGATATGAAATAGCCAAAATGTACTTGTAAATGAGAAATAACACAGGAAGATTTATAGTCTAAAGGAAATTGGTATTTGTGTCCACTTATATGTCAGTGCACACCCTTATTTACAATTCATACACATTCTTCGGATGAAATACTAATACAAATAAGAACAATACAAAGAGCAATCCTTAACACATGAAATATGAGAAATGAATTTCAAAACCGTTGGGAAATGCAAAAGCAGTCACACACTAAGATTTCTACCAGTACCATCACAAGTATATTAAAAACACATATAAATTACTTAATCTACTTTAAGGTTGGAGAAAGTAGAGGAGTTGCAATTGGGAACAGCTATAATTAAAATTATATATCAATTTATGCAATTATTACAAAGTTCCTACAATTGTCACACTCATCTTTGTATTCTAAAGCAATAAAAATTTCCAAAGGCATTATTTTTAGTTTTAGAGCACAATGATTTTATTAAAAAATAATGAAAATTGATGAACACGTAAATATTTTGGTACCACACAATTGCGTGACTTTATTTCCATAGCTGACTCTGTTTTTCCCTTTCTCTCCTTTCTCTTCCTCATCAAAATTTCCAACAGTGATCTGATATCCTATTGAATATTTATGCCAATTTTTACTAAAACACTACTAATTATTAAATAATTATCTCCCTTTTCTTCTTTGTTTCATTATTGTTAAACATAAATATTTTGTTTATGCATTTTCTTTATTAAAAATAATTACAAATAATTTTATTGTTTAAACTATGTAGATAACTATAAGCATTTTTAAATCCATTAACAAATGATATAAAAGGAAATGATCTTTTGATAAACAATGGTAGTGATGAATAACTCTGTCCAGTTTTTTCCCAGTCCCAAGCAAAAATATATTATTAATGTCTTCAGATGGCTAATTAAGAGTTTAAAAAGTTATTTTCATTTCTTTGGTAACTAATGAAATGCACCTTTCTCTCTTCTTCTCTCTTTCAACATTTTGACTATGTTCATGGCTATGTCCCAGATTCCTGCACAAAACTCTGCATTCATATGTCGATAGGAAGGGTGCTGGTATGTCTTACTAGTTGTTTGCTCTCAAAAGGTGCTCTTGGCTTTACTGAGGTAAAATTGACAAATGAAAATTCTATGTATTTAAAGTGTACAACCATTGTCTGATGAATAAGCTAATTAACGTTTCTATTACTTCACAGCCACCATTTTATCTTTGTGCATGTGGGTGCAGGCCTGTGGGTATGTATGTGTGCTTAAGCGGATAGTGAGAATAAGATTTACTATTTTAACTAATATTTGACATTTGATTCAATGTGTCTCACCTGAGTTCATAAATGCTGTTGAACTGTGTCCTTAGGTGTTTTAACTAATCTTTGTGTTTTGCTCTTCTGTAAAGTGAGGAGGCCAAGGTTAAAAAGCCAAAAAGATAGCATCAATAATGCCCGCAGCTTTTTCACCTTTCCTTTTTCCCTTTTTAAAATATGGATTATTCATAAAAATTACAAGTGCTTCTTTTTTTCTCATGTAAATCATTTCACAGTTCTTTCCTATGAAATCTTCACACAATAATCAAAACTTTCTGTCATTACCAAATATTTTACTTTTTTACCCAGTTGTGTATCTCTGTACATGACAAGGAAAGCTTCAGCCGGCGTGCTGATTGGTACAGCATCCACGCTGTAAGTTAACTTGGACAGAAGGTCCATTTTCACAACATTTAAAGAAACAGTGTAGAACGTGACATAACTCTTCAGTTATCTTTATTCTCTACCTTTCCTTTTAATCTCATGGGCTACGAGCTAAATTAAATATGTTCCTCTGACATAATGGTAACTACTGTAGATCTCCTGTTGTCGTGTTATGAAACCTGTGACACTTACATTGTTTCTTCTGATCTGCTTTGTTCTGATTTGTTATGTTTAGCTTTGCCCTTTTTTCAAATAAAAAAATAAACATGTTCCTCTCTTCAAGGTATGCCCTTGCTTTTGGTAGGATAAAGGCTCAGCTCTGATTTCATTTCCCTTCAGTTCATAAAAAGTAATCTTCTGTGGATACCCACTCTGACGTATGAAAACCATCCTTGAGCATGTGGCCATCCTACAGTTTGTTTAGATGGCTCCTCCAGATTGTTCGTTGGCTCTATTTCTCAGAAAATTTATCTTTCTATTATAAGTGACAACTCTTTCTCAATGATATAATTTAGGTAGCTATTACCCTAATCAGCACCACACAATGATTTAATTATTTCATCCACTCTGCAGTTGATGGGCATCTTGCTTGTTTCCAGGATTTAGATATCACAAATTGTGCAGCTATGAACATGGGTGCACATAAATCACTGTGATATGAACTTTTCAGTTCTTCTGGGAAAATACCCAGAGGGGAATAGCTGGGTTACATGGAACTTTCTAATCCTAGTGTTCTGAGAATTCTCCATATGGATTTCCATGGTGGTTGCACCAGTCTACATTCCCACCAACAGTGGAGCAGAGTTCCTTTTTCCCCCGCAGCCTCACCAACATTTGTTATCAGATGTTTTCTTGATGGCAGCCATTCTTTCCAGGGTGAGGGGAAATCTCAACGCTATTTTAATTTGCATTTCTCGAATGACCAGTGATGGTGAATATTTCTTCATATATTTATTTGCCATTTGTATATCTTCCTCTGAGAACTGTGTGTTCATCTACGAGGCCCATTTTTGGAGAGGGTCTTTGAACTTGGGGGGCTTGATGTTTTTCATTTCTTTATATGTTCTGGATATAAGTCCTTTGTCTGAGGGATTGTTGGCTAAAATTATTTCCCACTCTGTGGGTTTTCTTTTCACTCTGTTGGTGATTTCTTTTGAAGTGCAAAAACTGTTCAATAATATGAGATACCAACTGTTGATTGTTTGAAGTGTTTCCCGTGCAGTTTGCATTTAGTTCATGAATTTTCTGCTTACCCCTATGTCTCCAAGACTTCTACCTACCTTGTCTACCAGTAGATTCAGTGTTTCTGTTTTGATTATTTAGGTCCCCGATCCATTTAGACTTTAGTTTTGTGCATGGTGATATGCATGGATCTAGTTTCAGTCTTTGGCATGTGGAGAGCCAATTTTTCCAACACTATTTATTAAAGAGGCTATTCTTCTTCCAGTGGACATATTTAGCCCTTTGTCAAAAATCAGGTGGCTGTGTACCTTTGTAGTTGTGCTTGCATCTTCTAATCTGTTCCATTGGTCCTCAGGTCTATTTCTTTGACAATACCATGCTGATTTTATCATTGTGGCTTTACTGTTTCAAGTCAAGAATTGAGATACCTCCTGCCTTGATTTTGTTACCCAAAATTACCTTTGCTATTCTAGGTTTATTCTGTTTCCAAATGAATTTTAGGAGTGTTTTCTGTGAGGTATGTCAATGGTGTTTTGATTGGGATTGCATTAAATCTGTATAACAATTTTGGGAGTGTGGCCATTTTCACAATGTTGGTTCTTTGTAGCCAAGAGCAAGGAACATATTTCCATTTCCCAATATCTTCTTCAATCTCCTTTTTAGCGTAGTATAGTTTTCAGGAAATAGGTCATTTACATTTTTAGTTAGGTTGATTCCTAAGTATTTCATTTTTTAAAAAGTTATTGTAAAGGGCGATATTTCCATAATTTGTCTCAGTAAGTTTTTTGTTTGTGTACAGGAATGCTATTGATTTTCAGCATTGACTTTGTATCCAGCTACAATGCTGAACTTGTTTATTACCTCTACTAGTCTTTTAATTGAGTTTTCTGGGTCTTCCATGTAAAGTATCATGTCATCTGCAAATAGTGATAATTTAACTTCTTTCTTTCCTATCTCTATTCCTTTTATTTCTCTCTCTTGTCTGATTGCCCTGGCTAGTGTTTCCAGAACTATGCTGAAAAGGAGTGGTGATAGTAGACATCCTTGTCTTGTTTCTGATTTTAAAGTGAAAGCTTTCAGTTTTTGACCATTTAGAATAATGGTGGCTGTTGGTTTGTCATAGATGGCCTTTATAAAGTTGAGGTAGACAGCAGATATTCCAAGTTTCTGAAGGGTTTTTATCATGAATGTGTGTTGGACTTTATCAAAAGCTTTTTCTGCATCTATGGAGATGACCATGTGGTTTTTGTTTTTGGCTCTGGTGATGTGGTGTATTACATTTATTGAGTTGTGTATCGTAAACCATCCTTGCATTCCTGGAATGAACCCCACTTAGCCATGATGTATAATCTTCTTGATGATTTGCTGCATTCTATTTGCCAATATTTTATTGAGAATCTTTGCATCAATGTTCATTTGTGTGATTGGCCTATAGTTCTCCTTTTTGGTTGGGTTGGTCTCTGATTTTGGTATCAGAGTAATACTTGCCTCCAGGAATGATTAGGGAGGGTTTCTTTCTTTTCAATTTCATTGAAGAGTTTAAGGAGTGTTGGCATCAAATCTTCTCTAAATTTCTTGTAGAATTCAGCTATGAATCCATCAGGACTTGGGCTTTTCTTTGTTGGTAAGTTTTTAATTACATTTTCAATTTCAATAGCTGATATTGAGTTGTTCAAAATTGCTGTATCTTCTTGGTTGAGCTTTGGTAGTTCATATGTTTCTAGAAATCTGTTTATTTCCTCTGTTTTCCAGTCTATGTGAGTAGAGATTTTCAAAACAGGTATTCATGATCTTTTGAATTTCCATGGTATCTGTAGTAATTTACCCCTTTTCAGTCCTTTTTGCACAAATTTGTGTTTTTTCTTTCTTTTTCTTGATAAGGTTAGCTAGGGGTTTGTCAATTTTGTTTATTCTCTCAAAAACCCAGTCTTTTGATTCATTAATTCCTTGTATTGTTTTTTTTTTTAGTTTCAATTGCATTGATTTCTGCTCTAATCTTTACAATTTCCTTTCTTCTATGAACTTTGGGTTTAGCTTGCTCTTCTTTTTGTAGAAACTTGAGATGGAGCATTAGGTTGTTTATTTGTGCTCATTCTGTTTTCTTGATATGACAGTTTATTGCCATATATTTCCCTCTTAAGACCACTTTCATTGCATCCCACAGATTACAGTATGTTGCTTCTGTATTTTCACTGAATTGTAGGTATTGCTTTATTTCTTCTTTAATTTCATCTGTAGCCCACTGGTTGTTCAAAATGTTGTTATTTAATTTCCATGTATTTATACAGGTTTTGCAATTTCTTTTGCCATTAATTTCCAATTTCAGTGCACTGTGGTCAGATATTATGCATGGGATGGTTTCAATATATTTGCATTTACTTAAGAATGTTTTATGGGATAATATATGGTCTATTTTGGAGAATGTCCCCTGTGCTGCTGACAAGAATGTATATTCTGATGTGGTTGGGTGGAACACTCTGTAAACATCTACTAAGTCCAATTGCTTGCAGGTATAATTCAGTTCTACTATTTCTTTGCTGACTTTTTGTCTAATTGATCTATTTGTTTGTGACAATGGCATGTTAAGGTCCCCTGTTATAATTGTGTTCTTGTGTATTTGGTTTTTCTTTTTTTTAAATTTATGTAAAGAGAAAAAAACATGTAAAGTGTAGAGATAATACAGAATTTTTTAAAAAAAGATAAACAGTAAAAAACCACTAATTGATAAATTACATACTGTCCTCTTAGAAATAGTTGTTCAAGTTACAAAATTAAAACATACAAAGTAGATATTCAAACAGTGAAAGTGTAAACAGCTATGCATGCATGAGTCTCTACATGTATTTCTATAAACTTAAAGCTTTAAAATCTTACTGAGGTAAAGTAAATAATACCTAAATAAATATCATGTCTGAGGATTTAAAGACTCATTTTTTTTTAATTTAAAGAGAAACAAAAGCATGTAAAGGGTAGAGGTAATACAGAACTCCAAAAAAAAAGATAAACAATAAGAAATCACTAGTAGATAAATTATACATTGTCCTCTTAGAAATAGTTGCTCAAGTTACAAAATCAAAGCACACAAACTAGACAGTCAAACAGTGAGAGTGCAAACAGCTATGCATGCATGAATCTTTGCATGTATTTCTATACTTTCTGTATCAGAGGGAAGAACAAAACTTAGCAAGACAAAACAAAATAAATTCCTATAAAAACATGAAACCAAAAAGTCATATAACATAGTACAAGGTGATCTACAATGATTACTGTGTTGTTTCTTATTATCTTCAATAGAATGTCTACATCATCAGACATAATTGAATATAGCAGTGTAATTGAGTATAGCAGTAAATAATAATATTAGTAAAAATAAAACATTGTAGACAGTATAAAACTTCAAAGGCAAGTAATAATCAAACCATAGTGGATATTCTAGAGGATTTTGTCATCTTAAGTGCAGTTGCCTATACTCTCAGACTTGATACTATCAATAATAACAGGTTTGAATAAAATCTATCAATACAAAACCGTGATCCAACAAACCAGATTTGATTACAATCAATCATGGTAAAACAGTGTAGGTTTTACAGAGCTTTAGATTAAGTTAATAGGAAATTAAGGATGATTACCATACTATATCCTGTTATTTTTGGGATTACTGTCTGTGCCCTCAAATCTAGTACAGGTAGAATGACTGGAACAGAATATAATACAACTAAGCAGAGTAGTGTGAGTAATGTGGGTTTTAAATCCTGGTGCACTATTAACAATATAGCATATAAAGTCCATCTATGTTAGAGTTTCTAGTTATCCTTCTCTGCCTCATTTCTGCCATGATATTTTCCTGCCTTTGTTTATCTAGTTTTCTCTTTCATTCTACTGCCTGCCCCACTCATTAAGGCCTTTCTGCCACTGTTCCTATAATCCTGGTATTTTTTTCTCTCTCTAGAATGTCCTTCAGTATTCTCTGTAGGGTTGGATTGGTGGTCACAAATTCCCCAGTTCCTCTTTGTCATGGAAGCATCCTGTTTCTCCATTAATTTCTAGTGACAGTTTTGCAGGGTACATCAATCTGGGCTGGAGGTTATTCTCTTTCAGGGCTTTGAATACTTCACTCCAAGCTCCTCTTGATCTGATGGTCTGTGTCGAGAAGTCAGCCGTGATTCTGATGGGCTTACCTTTATAGGTAGTCTGTATTTTTTCTCTGGTGGCTTTTAATATTCTGTTTTTATATTGAATTTCTTGCATCTTGATTATTATATGTCTGGGTGTAGATCTGTTTCTGTTGTAGGTGGCTGGGGTTCTGTATGCCTCACACAACTGAATGTCATTTTCTTTTCCCATGCTTGCGAAGTTTTCCTTAATTATTTCCATGAATAGCCTTTGTAATTCACCTGTATGTATTCCTGCTTCTTCGTTCACATTTCTTATTCTTAAACTGTAGATTCTCTTGCCATCTTCTAGCCTTTGTATTGTTACTGCCTGTTACCTTTTTATTTTTAAGAGATCTTTCCTTTCATCATCACACACTGCCAACTTGTCTTCAAGTTTTGATAGTCTATCCTTAGTTTATTTTAAAGCATTTTGCCAGCTTTCAATAGAATTTTTAATTTCCTGGTAGTCTCTTTGAATCTCCTTCATGTATTCTATATTTTCTTTATATTCTTTATCGAATGTTTCTCTCCTTTTTTTGTGTTCCTCCCTTCTTCCATCTGTATCATCTTGAGAGATGCTTCCTGAGATCATTTTTTTTATTACTCTACTCATATCCTGCTTTACCTGATTTAATACTTCAGTTTTGAGCTCATCTACAAGGTCCTGAAGATATCTCTTAATGTCCATTGAGGCCATGTCTGATATTGTGCATTTGCTGTCCTCAGTTTCCCTTGTTTTTCCTTCTCCTGGTTCAATGTTCTCAGGGTTCTGGGCTGGGGGTCTCCTCCTGTCTCTCTCTCCTATCATGGCCTTGACTTCCTCCACACAGGTTACAGTGTAGGTCCCAACCCCCTTCCCTGTTGGCCCTGGTTCCTCCAAAGCACACTGGCAAGGGACCTCTGCCCTCTCCTGCCTGCTCTTGTCACTGAGGTGTAAGCATCCTGCATATGCCTGCCCCTCCCCACTGGGCCAACCAAACTTCAGGAGCCTTTCACCCAGTTAGTGCATGCTAGGCGCAGTGAATCCATTTGGGAAGGCTCATTGGGTCCCAGCCAGGGGTGCAGCCCATTTCAAGCAAATCCCATGAAT
This sequence comes from Hydrochoerus hydrochaeris, assembly GCA_004027455.1. Classification (NCBI taxonomy): domain Eukaryota; kingdom Metazoa; phylum Chordata; class Mammalia; order Rodentia; family Hydrochaeridae; genus Hydrochoerus; species Hydrochoerus hydrochaeris. Next base: position 25,830 of record PVLA01006263.1, read on the forward strand.
CTGCTCTGTGGAGGGAGCAACCAACAAAAGTCACCATCACTCCCAGTTCAGGCTCCTCCTGCCTGATTCCAACATGTCGCCCATTTGGTCATGCCCTTCCCATGCAGGGGCGTCTCATTCCCAGCACTGACTGTGGATTAATGAAAGTCCCTTCGCTGGCTCCACTCTCCACTGGGCTCACCAACCCCTGACTTCAGCGCTGAAGTTCTTCCTGTGAGTGGTGGCAGGAATGAGTTTGGGTGGCTCTGCCGGGCCAGCACAGATTCAAGCTGGTGCACACTTGCCGGGTCACCATGAAAATGCTGTGTCCCATAATTTTCAGCTGTTTCAGTTTTAGTCCCAAAGTATTTGATGAGCTTTTTTATGTTTTAACTTCTTCCTATGTCAAGAGGATCCATCTCCTTCTGTCTGGGTCTCTCCAGGGTGTTTTATTCTGGTGTATGAGTTGTTTCTCCTGGGAGGCTTTGTATTTTGTTGCTCACTGATCAGCCTTCTTGTCTTCTCCTATGTATTTGTTTTTTCATGCCCATTAGTGTCTGCCTTATATAGTTGGGTGCTCCTGTGTTTGGTGCATATATATTTATAATTGTTAGTTCTTCCTCTTGAATTTTTCCACTAACAACTATATAGTGACCTTCTTTATCTCTTTTAATCATTTTAGGTTTAAAGTTCACATTGTCTGCAAGTAGAATAGTTACCCCTGCTTTTTTCTAGGTTCCTATTGCATGGAATACTGTTTTCCATCCTTTGACTTTTAATCTATGAGTTTCCTTTTGGGTTAGATGTGTTTCTTGTATACAGCGTATTGTAGGATCCTGTTTCTTGATCCATTCTGTCAATCTATTCCTTTTTATAGGTGAATTGAGGCCATTAATATTTATGGATATCACAGATATGTACTGGCTCGATTTTGCCATGTTATGTTCCAGTTGTTTCTTTCTGCTTTTCCTCTGATTTAATTGCTTATCCTACTTGGTGGTTTCTTTCTGTTGTTGTTTTGGGGATTGTGGTCATTTTTATCTCTGTCTAGTATGTCTTTCAGTACTCTTTCTAGGGTTGGTTTTGTGGACATGAATTTCTTCAGTTGTTCTTTGTCATGGAAGTGTCTTGTTTTTCCATTAAACTTGAATGAAAGTTTTGCTGGGTACATTAGTCTGGGTTGAAAGTTGTTTTCCTTCAGGGCTCAAAATACCTCACTCCAAGCTCATCTTGCCTTGAGTGTTTGTGCTGAAAAGTCTGCTGTGATTCTAATGGGTTTTCCTTGATAGGTCAGTTGTGTCTTTTCTCTAACAGCTTTTAGCATTCTGTTTTCATGCTGTATGTCTGACATCTTAATTATTATGTGTCTGGGCGTGGATTTATGTTGATTGTGACTGTTTAGCATTCTATATGCTTCACTTATCTGCATATCAGATTCTTTCCCAATGTTTGGGAAATTTTCTGCTATTACTTCTGTGAATATTTTACGTATGTCAATTGCATAGACTTCTTCATCTTCACTAATGCCATTTAATCTTGTATTGTTTTTCTTGGCATCATCTTGAAGTTTCTGGACTGTCATTTCTATGCTGTTTGTTATTTTTAAAAGTTCTATCCTTTCCTGATCACTAATTGTGATCCTGTCCTCAAGGTCCAAAATCCTATCCTCAGCTTCATTTAAGCAGTTTTGCACACTTTCAATAAATTTTTTGTTTCTTGTTTCTTGGATGTCTCTTTGAGTTTGTTTCATGAGTTCTGCTTGTTTTCTATATTGTTCATTCAAGGTTTCAATCAGTTTCCCATGCTCCTGTACTTTTTTCTCTATTCCTTCTTTAGCTGCATTCAACAACTCCTTTACTATAGGTTGTTACTTCTGTCTTTACATGGGAGAGTACTTCTAATTTGATTTCCTCTATAGCCTCATGGAGTTGTTTTTTTATTTCATTTGTGATCTTTTCAGAGATTTCTGATGTGTTATTTTTGGAGTCCTCTATTTCAATGTCTCCTGTACTTGCTCCTGATGGACTAGATGTTTGAGATTGCATTTTGCTTTTTCATTTTGCCATTTTTCCCTTTTGAGTTAGTGTTTGGTCCTTCAATTCCACCAGGCTAGTCTCAAAAGTGGTCTTACCACTCAGGAGCAAGCAGAGTTTTGAGTCCACTTCGTGCACTGGGATGCCACTGCAGCACATGGTCATGGCCAGGGGTTGGATTCTGGGCTCTGCTGGAAGCTTGGAGCTCACTGGGAGTGGCCCAGTTAGGGTCTCCAGTCCCTCTTACCTGTCTTAGGCTGGCTCCAGAGGCAGGGTGTGATCTTACCACCCTGGAGCAGAGTCCACCCCATGTGCTTGGATGCCGCTGCAGCTCGCGGTCATGGCCCTGGGTTGGATTCTGGGCCCTGTTTGATGCCTGGAGTTCACTGGGTGTGTCCCGGTTAGGGTCTCTGGTCCCTCTCCCCTGTCTTAGGCTGGCTCCAGAGGCAGGATGTGGTCCTACTGCCTGGTAGCAGTGGAATGTTTTCTCTAGATCTGTAATGTGTGTTAATGGTATTTTGATTGGGATTGCATTAAATCTGTATAACCATTTTGGGAGTATCATCATTTCCACAATGTTGGTTCTTCCTAACCAAGAGCAAGGAATATCCTTCCATTTTCTAATATCCTCTTCAATCTCCTTTTTAAGAGTAGTATAATTTTGAGCATATAGGTCTTTTACATTCTTGGTTAGGTTGATTCCTAAGTATTTCATTTTTTTAGATGCTATTGTGAAAGGTGATATTTCCATAATTTCTCTCTTGGTGAGCTTTTTTTGTTTGTGTACAGGAATGCTATTGATTTTTGAGTGTTGACTTTGTATCCAGCTATGCTGCTGAATTTGTTTATTACCTCTAGTAGTCTTTTAATGGAGGTTTTTGGGTCTTCTATATAGAGTATCATGTCATCTGCAAATAGTGATAATTTAACTTCTTTTCCTATTTTTATACCTTGCATTTCTCCCTCTTGTCTGATTGCTCTGGTTATTTCCAGAACTATATTGAATAGGAATGGTGATAGTGAACATCCTTGTTTTGTTTCTGACCTGGGCTTTTCTTTCTTGGTAAGTTTTTAAATATATTTTTGATTTTGGATATCACTGCTATGTATTGGCTTGACTTTGCCATATTGTGTTCCTACTGTTGGCTTCCTGCTTTTCTCCCTTGTTTAATTTCTTGTCCAGCCTGGTAGTTTCTTTCTGTTGTTGTTCTGGAGATGGTGATCATTTTTATCTCTATCCAACACATCTTTCAGTACTCTTTCTAAGGTTAGTTTGGTGGACATGAATTTCTTCAGTTGTTCTTTGTCATGGAAGTATCTTGTTTCTCCATTAAATTTGAAACACAGTTTTGCTGAAAACATCAGTCTGAGTTGAAAATTGTTTTCTTTTAGGGCTTAAAAACTTCAATCCTAGCTCATCTTAACTTGAAGGTTTGTGCTGAAAAGTCTGCCATGATTCTAATAGGCTTTCCTTGATAGGTGAGTAGTGTCTTTTCTCTTAACAGATTTTAGTATTCTGTTTTTATGCTGTATGTCTGAGATCTTAATTATTCTATGTCTGGGTATAGATTTATGTTGGTTATGACTGTTTGGCATAGTATATGCCTCACTTATTTGAATATCAGATTTTTTCCCCATGTTTGGGAAATTTTCTGTAATTACTTCTGTGAACAGCTTAGTTATGACTTTTGTGTTGTCTCCTGCCTCCTCACTGATGCCTATTAATCTTACATTGTTTCTCCTGGCATTTATCTTGAAGCTGTTGGATTGTCATTTCATGCTGTTTTGTTGTTTTTATAAGTTTTACCCTTTCAATGATCACTATCTGTGATCCTGTCCTGAAGGTCTAAAATTCTATCCTCAGCTTCATTTAAATGGTTTTGCCAGCTTTCAATACAATTTTTTGTTTCTTGGATATCTCTTTGAATTTGTTTCATGGATTCTGCTTGTTTTCTGCATTGCTCATTAAAAGTTTCTATCAATTTCCCATGCTCCTGCATTTTTTTAATCTATTTCTTCTCTAGCTATGTTGAGCAACTCATTTACTAAGGTGGTTATTTCTATCTTTACATGGGAGAGTATTCTAATTTGATTTCCTCTATAGCCTCATGGATTTGTTTCTTTACTACATTTGTTATCTTTTCAGAGATTTCTGTTGTATGACTTTTAAAGTCCTGTATTTCATTGTCGCCTGTACTTGCTCCTGATGGACTAGATGTTTGAGATTGCATTTTGCCTTTTCTTTTAGTCATTTTTACCTTTTGGGTAAATATTTGGTTTTCAATCCCAACAGTCACAACTGCCCATAGTGTGAATTTTAGGGTACTACTGTGCAGTTGATGTTTGTCCAAGTGCTGGATACCACAATGAGAGGAGATCCAGCCACCTGAATTCCTCCTACAGGGCCTGTAGGGTGAGTCCTATATTCTTTCTGGGCTAACTAGCCTAGAAGTATTGATGTAGGTCAACTCTTAGTTCCTGCTGTTGCTATATCTTCAGGTTGTTACAGGTCACCAGATCTCCCTGGCTATAGTGTTTGTGTCAGCTGAGGCCTTACTGTGTCACTGGGGGTCTCATAAGCTCTTTTAATTTTCTCTAAGTTGGGGGGTGGTTATTGGTGCATTCCTTAACCTGTCTGATGTTCTCTGTGTGGAGGAGGGATTACCCACTCTCTTGCCAGGTTCATCAAGGTCTAACAGTTAAGGGAGTTTCACTTCTGCTCCTATTTACTCACTGCAGACATTTATTTTAGGGGCAAACTCACCACACTGACTGGAGCCTGCTGAGGTCTTCTATTTGGGTGAGGGGTGCCTGAGTCTCTCATCCAGCCAGCATAGTAATCTACTGTAGTCCAAGGTTCTGGGAGAAGGGGTTGGCTCCAAGATCAACTGCAGTACTAGGTACAGGAAGTGGGCAGATTCCCCTTGGGGGTGGGCCCAGCCGTGGCAGTCCAAGGTGGCTCAGGCATGCCGCAGGTTTCCCGGGGTTCCCAGCAGAGGGGTAGGCCCAGCAGCGGCAGTCTGAGGGGGCTCAGGTATGCCATGGGTTTCCCCAATGTTCCCAGCCAAGGGGTGGGCCCAACTTCATTCTGTTCTTTAAATTTAATCACCTATACATTATTCATATTTAATACTTTTTTAGTTTAGAAGATTTTTTTTCTATTAGAGTAGGCTTAAGACAGAAAGATTATTGAAAAGTAACGTATCTCTAATATTCCTTAGATTTTTAATTAGAGCATGAAATAAAAAACAGAAACTTTAGTTTCCAAAACTATTCCCATCCACTGAATCACAGTACAGTACATACTTGGTGTTAACCAGCACACCTACACAACTTTCTGTAAGATCAAGCTCAGCAAGATCTCTATTTTCTCAATTAGCAGTAACAATTCTTTAGGAAATCGTGGTATATTATCCAGTGATATATTAACGCTAAATATGAAAGTACATTAGGTGCTGCTTGGAGCTTCTCTTGCGTGTGCAGTAACAAAATCAGAAACACGAAGTTATTATTACCAAAAACTATAATAATACATCATATGGCTACTGTTAGTGCTGGTAAAAGGTAAAGCTTAACCCTACATTCTGTCAATTTTAACTGCATACTTAAGAGATGAAATGTCACCATTGAGACAGTATACCTGGAAGAGAATTGATTAAAAATCATGTGATATTGCTTTCACTAGTTGCCACTATTAATCACAATACTTAATATTTGTTATTCAAATCTCTGTAATATGCAGTCCTCAAAAATGAAAAAGTAAGATCACTAAATAGCTTATTTAACTCTATGCCACGTGCTTAAAATAAGTTTTGAAAATTGTTAATATTTTCTTAGATAAAATTTTTCTGTCTTAGCTTGAAACATTTCCTTTTATGTCAACAAATTCAAAATACTATAAATGATATTTATTTTCATTTATTTAATTCATAAATTCATACAACTCTCTTCTGACAAATTCATAAAACTCTTCTGACAAAAAAATAATGTCAATCTTTTGAGAAGACTGAATTTATACAATGAAACGCAATTAAATGTCTCATCAGATAATGTTGTAGCTCAAAAAATCATTAATGTTATGATTCAAAATATGCAATTTTGAGACTTTGACTAAAATTTTATGATTTATATCATTATCCACCTCTAACAAGCAACATTCAATTTTAAAGCCATAATTTTTTTTCTAGGTTGTACCCATCAAGTTCAGCATGCTCTACATCATTTAGAATTTTTAAAAATGTTAACTGATATGACTTAAAAAGAAATGAACTTCTATTATTTATGTTTACCTAGGTGCCATAATACCCCAGACTATTCTCCTTTTTTTCATTATTCTTACAGGAAAGAAAGGTATGAGGAATCATTAGAAATTAAGAATCTTTTCTTGCTATTAAAAATGTTTATTCCTGGAGGAAGTAATAGTTTAATAAGCATTGAGCCTCGCTACTATACACCATTACTAGTGCTAAGAGAAACTCTGTAAGAGATGACGTTGGTTATAGGCCTTGGTTATAGCATTGTTATTCGGCTTATGTTAGACAGGGACCTCACCAAGCCACATTCTGATCCAAGGGAAATCCTCACCATTGTATCCACATTCAGCCACATTTTAATCAGAACTTACTTTTTAAAACAAAGTAAAATAAAGACGATGAATATTTATGCTCTCTATTTTAGTGAGTTTCTTTCATCAACAGTACAAAGGCCTATAATTTTAGGACTAGGTACTGGAATTTCTTTAGAGAAACAAAAGGAACATCAAAAGAATACAGAAAAGGAAAGCATGAAACATGATTACGATAAAAAGCAATGTGAGTATATGATATTTTATAATTTTTAGAAGGCTATATAATCTGTTTAATTGATATGTTGTGATTCTTTCACTCATTCAGTACTGTTCTAACTCCTGGTTTCCCGTGTGCTGGTTGAAATGATAACACATTATGCCTACTGATATTCTAGCCATTCTGGGTTATACAAAACCTAAAGAAACTTGAAATTCTTGCTCATCACCCTGGGTGACAGTCTCAACAACCCAATCTGTGTTTCCTTGAGTGAGAGACAAGCAGAACAGGATCTGACACTCTCTAGACATTACCCACAGTGAACATGATCTGTGATGCTAGATGCCCACTGCTCTCCACATTTCACCTTTGGTGGAAAACACAAGATGATAAGCCCCTGGACAACGACTTCAGCAACAGTGTTGCTAATCAGGAGTGTGTGGTAGCCAGGCCCTGAAGAACTTCCATAAATGAGGATTGGAATAGTGACCCAAAAGCTTTCTTCATACATATCATACAGTTGTGTCTGTTTGAAGGTCAGTTTGGTCATTTAATGGAATTCAGACCAGTGCTTTCCAGTTCAAAACAGTATAGTACCATCCTTTTATTTACAGACTTGATATGAACCAGCATGAATGAATTTTAAATGTATTGATATCATTGCACGAAATGTCAACATGTACCCATAATAAGCTGTTAGATTTTAAAAATAAAAAAATTTAAATACAGCTTTAAAGTAAAACTATTATAATACCTTCATTAGTTATAAAAGTGTTTCAATATATTCAGGGAAGGTATTTAAGACTGTTTTGGAGCACAGAAACTAACATTAATAAAGACAAATGTATTCCCTTATGAGTAACTGGTTAGGAGCTAGCTGTGAAGAAAGTTCAACATATACCACATCTTCAGGCAGCCAAATTAAGTGCTACCCTCACTGGAATAAAGTATTCAGGTATCATGATGTGCCCATTTACTGTAATTACTGTAATTAATGTGCCATATTACTTAAAATGCGTGAGTAAATAGAAGGACCATGGTAGATAAAAATGACCTACCATACATTTAACCAAGAGATGACCCCAGTTATTGCACTTAACACCTGTTTTGGAGCACATCAGCAGTGTTTGACCCTGTATAGTGGCATTTATCCTTATGAATGCTTTCCTTAATCTTTCACAGGAAGCAAGACCAGAAACAGTTTAACTTTGAAAGAAAACAACACAAAATATAACCAGGTACCTGGAAGACCCTGGAGCCAGTTTGAAAATTTATTAAATAAACAATAACTAGATGAGTTCAATAACACTCTGAAGAAGGATGTACTGTTATAAACAATTGTGGGTCTTTAAAAACCCACAATTAAAGTATTACTTCTTTAGAGAGAGATAAAAACTATTTTTAACAAATACCCTAATATAATGATTGTGTGAATTCCATCTAAGAATCAAATGATTGCTATGAAGAAAGACCTCTCAGAAAAGAAATACAGATGTCTTTTATTTTACCAGAGTAAAATCCATGACACAGCATGTATCAGCCTTTACTGGTTCTTCCTTCATTAGATTACTACACCAATATCTGCAATTTCACAAAACATAGAATTTGTTAAATGTCATTTGTACTCTTCATATGACTTTAGTATATTTTTCTAAATGACTGCTGAAAGAGAAATTAGGTTGTATTATTTTTGCTTCTCTAAAGCTAATCTGAGAGTAGCTAAAGATGGCTGATCAGTGAGCAACAAAATACAAAGCCTCCTGGGAGAAATAACTCATACGCCAGAATAAAACATCCTGGAGAGATCCAGACAGAGGGAGATGGATCCTCTTGACCCAGGAAGAAATTAAAATGAAAAGAACTCATCAAACACACCGTCTCGGGGCTACAATTGGAACAGCTAAAATTACCAGACACAGCACTTTCACTGCGACCCACCAAGTTCATGCTGGCCTGAATTCATGCTGGCTAGCAGAACCACCCAAATTCATTCCTGCCACCATTCACAGGAGCCACATCCATGCTGAAATTGGGGGTTAGTGAGCCCAATGGAGAACAGAGCCAGCCAAAGGACCTTCATTAATCCACGGTCAGGGCTGGGAATGAGACCCCCCCCACAGGAAGGGTGCAACCAAGTGGGTGGCATGTTGGAGTCAGGCAGGAAGAGCCTGAACTAGGGGCAACAGTGATTTCAGTTGGTTGCTCCCTCCCCAGAGCAGATTTGTGGGATTTGCTTGGACTGGGTCACGCCCCTGGCCAGGACCCAATAAGCTGTCCCAAATCGATTCCCTACACCCAGCACATACTAACCTGGTGAAGGCCCCTGAAGTTTGGCTGGCCCAGTGGGGAGGGGCTGGCATACACAGCTCCTGCTTACACCTCAGTGACAAGAGCAAACAGGAGAGGGCAGAAATCCCCAGCCAGCATGCTTCAGAAGAACCATACCCAACAAGGAAAGAGACTGAGACCTCCACTATGCACCTATATGGAAGAAACCAAAAACATGACAAGAGAGAGAAACAAGAAAAACCTCCCAACCTAAAACCCTGAGAACACTGATCCAGGAGAGGGAAAAACAAAAGAGACTGAGGGCAGCAAATATGCAACATCAGACATGGCTTCAATGCACATTAAGAGATATCTTCGGGACCTTGTAGATGAGCTCAAAACTAAAATATTAAATCAGGTAAAGCAAGATATAAGTAGATTAATAAAAGAAATGTTAAGCATCTCTCAGGAAGACACAGATGGAAGAAGGGAGGAACACAAAAAAAGGAGAGAAACATTCGATAAAGAATATAAAGAAAATATAGAATACATGAAGGAGATTCAAAGAGACTACCAGGAAATTAAAAACTCCATTGAAAGCTGGCAAAACTCCTTAAAAGAAACTAAGGGTAAACTATCAAAACTTGAAGACAAGTTTGCAATGTGTGATCATGAAAGGAAAGATCTCTTAAAAATAACAAGGAAACAGGCAGTAACAAAACAAAGGCTACAAGATGATAAAAGAATTTATAATGTAAGAATAAGAAATGTGAACAAAGAAGCAGGAATACAAACAGATGAATTACAAAGGCTATTCACAGAAATAATTAAGGAAAACTTCCCAAGCATGGGAAAAGAAAATCACATTCAGTTATGTGAGGCATACAAAACTCCAGCCAGCTACAACCAAAAGATCTACACCCAGACATATAATAATCAAGATACCAGAAATTCAATATAAAAACAGAATATTAAAAGCTATCAGAGGAAAAAAAACAGATTACCTATAAAGGAAAGTCCATCAAGATCACGACAGACTTCTCAACACAGACCATCAGATCAAGAAGAGCTCAGAGTGAAGCATTCAAAGCCCTGAAAGAAAATAACCTCCAGCCTAAATTGATGTACCCTGCAAAACTGTCACTAGAAATTAATGGAGAAACAGGATGCTTCCATGACAAAGAGGAACTGGGGGAATTTATGACCACCAATCCAACCCTACAGAGAATACTGAAGGACATTCTAGAGAGAGAAAAAAAATACCAGGATTTTAGGAACAGTGGCAGAAAAGCCTCAATGAATGGGGCAGGCAGTAGAATGAAGGAGAAAACTAGACAAACAAAGGCAGAAAAATAGCATAGCAGAAATGAGGCAGAGAAGGATGGCTAGAATCTCTAACATAGATGGACTTTATATGCTATATTGTTAATAGTGCACCAGGATTTAAAACCCACATTACTCACACTACTCTGCTTAGTTGTATTATATTCTGTTCCAGTCATTCTACCTGTACTAGATTTGAGGGCACAGACAGTTATCTAAAAAATAGCAGTATATAGTATGGTAATCATCCTTAATTTCCTATTAACTTAATCTAAAGCTCTGTATAACCTACAGTTTTACCATGACTGATCACAATCAAATCTGGTTTGTTAGATTGCTATTTTGTATTGATAGATTTTATTCAAAGCTGGTATGATTGATAGTATCTAGTCTGAGAGTATAGGCAACTACACTGAAGATGACACGATTCACTAGAATATCCACTCTGGTTTGATTATTACCTGCCTTTGAAGTTTTATACTGTCTACAATGTTTTATTTTTACTAATATTGTTATGTACTGCTACATTCAATTATACTGCTATATTCAATTATGCCTGATGATATAGACAATTCTATTGAAGATAATAAGAGACAACACAGTAATCATTGCAGATCACCTTATACTGTGGTTTTATGACTTTTTGGTTTCACATTTTTATAGGAATTTGTTGTTTTGTCTTGCTATGTTTTGTTTTTCCCTCTAATACAGAAAGGATAGAAATACATGTAGAGACTCATTCATGTGTAGCTGTTTACAATCTCACTGTTTGAATATCTATTTTGTATGTTTTAATTTTGTAACTTGAACAACTATTTCTAAGAGGACAATATGTAATTTATCAATTAGTGATTTCTTACTGTTTATCTTTTTTTTGAAATTCTGTGTTATCTCTACCTTTTACATGTTTTTTTCTCTTTAAATAAAAAAATAAAAATAAAAATAAAAAAATAAAGCTAATTTGATCTTATATTTTATCTTGAAAAAAAAATTTTTAATCATGTGATAATTCAGTTTACCCCTGGAAAACTGTGACAATTCAAAAACAAGATCATATTTAAATGTAACCATTATTTTTGAACATTTTTCCTCTCTGTCACTGGAATAAAGATATCATTACCTGAATCATATAATCTTACTTTTGTAATTTTATAAATTTTAATTAAAGTAGTCTTGTGGCCTTAATCAAATACACACACCACTAATGTGCATATACGCTCTATGTGTTTGTGGACATGCTTAGTTTGAATGTACACACTTAGCTTATGGCTGAAAACTGACAAATAAGAGTGCAAAAGGAGAGATACAAATGTGAGGAAAATAGACAAATCATCACCATATCTACAGCAATGGGAAGACAGGAGCATGTTTACCAATGCACTGGCCCACTTGTCTTTTCTTTTGACCTTCACTTTTCATGTTAGATTCCCCTATATTTGATTCTGAGATTTTTGGAGTGGGAAAGGAGTTATAAAACACACTATTTGCCTTAGTACCATCAAGTATCTTTGAAATTGAGAATTTATTTCGGAGAATGAGAAGTCTTTACTCAAGACTTTTTGACCCACAGCATCTGGGAAACAATATAAAAATTCAAAGACAACTACATTGAGACCAAATTATCAAGGCTTGGGATAGATGTACAGAAACATGGCTTATCAGAGCTCTATAATCACTTGTGCACACAGAAACCACCATATGCTGGCCCAGAAGAAGAGAGACTACATCTTGACTCTCTTAATCTTTTGGCCTCAATCTCATTCTCTCTCATTTTTGGATTCCTTTTGATGTGTAGGAGTGATCAATTTATTTGTTGTGTGGTCTCACAAAAATAAGGTGGATGCAGAGGGGCAGCTGGACAAAATAGATGGAAGACCAATGATCAACAAAGGAGTTTAACCTCCCACAAGTGTGAGGGAAGGGGACAGCAGTTTGAGGGTAAAGAGTTGAAAATTAGAAAAGCATTAAAATGATACCATTTCTAGTTTCCTACATGTAATCTGAAAATAGAGTACATGCCCAAATTAAGTACCAACAACAGTAACCAAGTCAGTTTATTTCTTTTCCCTCATGGATCATGATTTGTTTAATCACCATTTTTCTATTCTTCCTTCCTTTCTAAATAATGTACATGTGTCTTAGTGCAGACTACATCCATTCATTTTAAAAATAGTTCAGGCAGTTGCTAATACTCTAGTGTGATTTCGTATTATTGCTCCCCTCAAACAGTACTTCATTTGTTTATTTATGGTACTGATGATCTAACCAAGGGATACTCTACCACTGAGCTAAATCCCCAACCTCCTTTGTTTAATTTTTAAATTTGAGTCAGGGACTCCCTAAATTCCAAGCAGGACATGAACTTGCATTTCCTCTGTCACATCCTCTTACAGTTACTGGATTCTAGGCATGTGCCACTGCATCTGACCCATGTTTAATTTTGAACCAAAGATTCTAACATGAGAGATTTCACTCCTGTTGGATTATTACGTTTTCTCCTTCTCCAGATTTATTAATGACTACATCTAGAATAAGAAAAGCAAGCAATGATCTCTTATTCACTAAATATAGGACATATATGTTTCACATATGTTATTTCTAATCCTCTCCAGAATTAATGAGGGACAATCACTATTTTTGTTCCATTTTATTACAAAAACATGAGATTACAGTGTTAAATGTTGGGATCTTCATGGTATGAAAGTACCATGAAGGAAACTGAAGTTCTACAGAATTCAGGAGAAGACTTGTTCAACCAAATTCCTTGAGGGAAAGAAGTTCTAATCCCAGAGGAATTTCTCTGCTAAGACATAAGTGTAATATTTTGCTAAGAGATATTTACATAAGCTTTTAACAGCCTCCCTTGTATTTTAAGAAAAGTTAACCTAAACTATCTATGAGCTAAAAACCATTCAAATATATTATGGTTTAACATTTCATGGAATACTATAAAATAAATTTAAATAAGCACTTTTTCTGATAATTTTATAGTCTCTAAAATATGTCAAGCTCAAAAGCAAATAATGAACTAGTTTACAAACATGACCTCTTTGATGTTGTCATAATATCTCACATAATACAGATAACATTTGGCTTAATATTGATACCAAAGTTTATTTTGGAAACAGTGGTGAGATAAAAGTAAAAGAGAAACTTTCAGAGAAAATAAAGGGGTCAGGAATGTCGAGGAAAGAGGGAGAAGACAGAAGCTCAGACCTGGTCACATGCACTCACGAATGTGTTAGAGGAAGCCCTCCCCTCTATACAATCAATATGTGGTAACCAAAACATAAAAACATTATTTGATATCTTCACAATGTCCATGATTATGTTTTATATAACTGATAACATGTACTTTATACAAACACACCCCAAATTAAAGGCCACCATAATAAAAAAAAACCTGTATCTGATTTGAGAGGTAAGTAGAGTTAGAATATAATCATAGAGAAATTGGTTATTATTTTATACTTTTCCATATGAATTTTTTTCATATTTATGGGTTTTTTGGGGGGTTGTTTTTTTTCTTTTTGGTACCAGGGGTCAAACTCACTACCTTGCGCTTGCCAGGTAGACACTTAAGCCACTGAGCTAAATCCCTGGCCCTGTTATTTTTGTATTAAAGGAGGTTAAGTAGCCTCAATCTTTGAATGTAGAATATGGGTTATTATTCAACTATGAATACTTATCTATAAAAATGTACACCAAATAAATAGTATTTTAAGTTAAAAACAATAATATTCAGGAATATAAAGCACAAAACTTTTGAAGAACTCATAAAAGGAAAAAGTTGACTATTCAAACATAACACAGAGAAAGATAGCTAAGACTGAGAATGAGGGAGGGAGAAGAGAGAGAGAGGGAGAGAGAGAGAGAAATGTTGGGAAGAAACAGAAGTAAAAAGCAGACACACAAGAAAACAACATAAATGGAAAAAGAAGTTGTAGAAACAACTTAAACAAATTCCTAATACTTAAAGAGAATGTAGACTTACTGAGTGTCCCTACTGGAAGACTGGCTTCCAAAAAATAATGGTAAAAACCCAACCATGTGGCTATTTATGAAACCCACCAATGCTAAGCAATACAAAAATGTTCCAGGGACTTTAAAGGTAAGATAAGAACGAAGGTATGGACATCACAGAGCTTCTGTGCCCACCACTAAGCATAGGATATACAACCTACTGCTCCTCAGATGTAACCAGAATAGACTGTCTTCACTGGACCACCTCTTCCAACCATGTGTCCATACCTGTTCTACAGGTGGTTAAAAAAAATGCAAATGTGGAATGAATAGGATGTAGGGGAAAGGCTGACCTGCTGGTGTGGTCTCCAGGAAACCACTTAAATGAATCTTGTATTTGTGGACCCCAATCAGCTACCTTGCAGATCTCTCTGTAGTAACAGCTCAGCACGTAGGCACCTCATTCATTCCCAGCCAGTGTGGTATAAGAGGGTTTCTACTGAGCCAGGACTTCTAGATGTTCTAACTGGATTCAGATTCATAGGACAATGCTAGTGAGGTTTCATACAGGAAAAGAATTCTTGTGTTTTGAATCACATCAATGGTTATATTTATCAAAATTTTCCTGATTCTGTTTCCTGTATTTGTATTGAACTTCATGTTAACTCATCACTAAGGTGACAACATCACTGTTGAGGATGTGAACATGTGTATATATTTGTGCATATTTTCTGTACTCATGATAGTGAGGCATGTCTCCCAGATGTGATATGTACTCAGACAATATAGAGAAGATACAATTTTCATTATATTTTCTGTGGGATTACTTAAAGCTGCCATGACTGGGCAATGAAAAGAGCTACAGTAAAGCATGTCAATATAGAATTTTAGAATACTCAAGGTTAAAAGAAAATATTTACAACTCTCTAAACAATATGACCACAAAAAGACACTGCTCTTCTTACTGCAATTATTTGTGGGATACTCTGCCTTCAGTCTCTCAGAACTCTTGTCTGACAAAGCTTACACAAACAATTACATGATTTTTACAGACCTTTATAGCTTTTACAGAGAACTATGCTGTCATTTCCACTAACATTTTACTAGCCAAAGAAACTTATATAACCATGTGTATTAGTATTAAATTATGTATTTCAGTTATTTTCTCATCACTGACACACAATCCTAACAAGTACAATTTAAAGTAGTTCATTTGAGCTTGAAATTTATAGAGATTTCAGTTTATAGTCAGCTGACTCCAAAGTATGACAGAAGAGAAACAGGTCATAGCATGGCAGCAGAAAGCAGAAAGAGAAAATGAATATTACGAGCCAGCTCGCTGCCCTGGTAAGTGACTGTGGCCTGGCAAGCCGTGGCCACCCCAGGACAAGAACCATCAACATCTCCTGAGATCCATGTCATGTTGGAACTTAGGGCACTCAGAAACCAAGCAACGATCTTGCCACCCTGGTAAGCGGCTGTGAGCCTACCGGCACATGTGCTGAGGTTCAACCATCCATATCCCCCCCCACCCCCATTAGCAAGTGGGAGTCAGAGATCTGAGCATCTCTTGCAAGGTTGACTATATGCAATGTAGCAAATAAGGGGGATTTACTTCTACCATCTCTATGAAGGCAAATATTTTTATTACTGTTTTGCTTTGTTCTGACTAATGGTATTACTCTATTCAATATTCTGTTTTGATAAGTTCTATGATGTTCTGTATTTCCTTTGATTCTGATATACCTGATTGAAAGAACAACTATTATGAAGAAAATGAGATATACTATGGTACCTATTACTATTATCCCAGTACCTGCTGTGAAGTTCTGTATCAATTTCACTACACTGTCTCAGTTGGCTTTGTTCCATCTTGTTCTGTGGTATTTTACTACTTTAAAAATAAAAAAAAGAAAGAAAGCAGAGAGATCAAGGGAGGAAGTAGAGATACACTCTTCCAGAGCATGTCCCCAGTGACTCATCTCCTTAGACCAGTCTTCACATACCAACATCACACTTAGCTATAAACTCATGTATGTACTAATCCAAAAGTGAGTATCATACTCCCATGATCCAATCACTTCCCACAAAGCCCCACTGATGAGTACATGATATTTCATATGAGCCTAAACATTGTGTCTAACATAAAAGAGAGCTCAGAAATACAGCCACTTTAAAAAAGTGATTGTACTCAATATGGTTTGGGTGTTGAGCTAAGAGCTCACATGTTGAAATTTAATCCCTCTGTGAGATATTAAAAGGGTGAAATTTAATGTGACTACAGTGTTTAGAGAAACACTGAGAAACCTTGAGAAGTGATTGGGGTTAAAGTTAACAAAACTCCCACAACTGCATACTAGTGACTTCATAAGGGGAGACACCTGAAGAGACATACACATGTTTCCTGCCTCTTATCATGGGAAACCCCAGGCCACATCAGGACTATTCCAGCAAGAAAGCTATTATCAGCTGTAGGCCCTTGAATCTCTATATCTGTGAGCTAAAAAGACTTTAAAAAAAAATTCAGAGAGAAGAGAAGATGGCCGATCAGTAAGCAACAAAATACAAAGCCTCCCAGAAGAAACAACTCGTACGCCAGAATAAAACACCCTGGAGAGACCCAGACAGAGGGAGATGGATCCTCTTGACACAGGAAGAAATTAAAACATAAAAAAGCTCATCAAATACTTTGGGACTACAACTGAAATAGCTAAAAATTATGGGACACAGTGTTTTTGCAGTGACTGGCCAAGTGTGCACCAGCTTGAATCCCCACCGGCCGGCAGAGCTGCCCAAACTTGTTCCTGCCACCACTCACAGGAAGCACAGCAGCGCTGAAGTCAGGGGTTGGTGAGACAAAACAGAGGGGGAGCCGGCGAAGGGACCTCCATTAATCCACGGTCAATGCTGGGAATGAGACCTCCTCCCACAGGAATGGCACGAACAAATGGGTGACATGTTGGAATTGGGCAGGAGGAGCCTGAACCATGAGTGACAGTGACTTCAGTTGGTTTCTCCCTCCCCAGAGAAGATTCATTGGATTTGCTTGGGCTGGGCCGCACCTCTGGCCAGGACCCAATGAACCATTCCGAATTGATTCCTTGCACCTAGCAAGTACTAACTGGGTGAAGGCACCTGAAGTTTGGCTGGCCCGGTGGGGAGGGGCAGGCAGGAGAGGGCAGAGGTCCCTCGCCAGCGTGCTTCAGACAAAACGTGGCCAACAGGGAAGGGGGCTGGGACTTGCACTTTTACCCCATGTGGAAGAAGCCAGGGCCCTGACAGGAGAGAGAGACAAGAGGAAGTCCCCAGCCCAGAACCCTGAGAGCACTGATCCAGGAGAAGGAAAAACAAGGGAGACTGAGGGAGGCAAACACACAACATCAGACATGGCTTCAATGGACATTAAGAGATATCTTTGGGACCTTGTGGATGAGCTCAAAACTGAAATATTAAATCAGGAAAAGCAAGATATGAGTAGAGTAATAAAAGAAATGCTCTCTTCACTCTGGAAAAGGCATTTGAGGGTAATGTGTTCATGTATTATGGCCTAATTTCTATCAAAATCATTGTTGTTATGTGAAATATCAAGATGATAGTCAGCTAAATGGAAATCCTAGTGCTTTAATCCCAATAAGGAATGTGAGCCTTATCTAAGAAATGAAGACTTACCAATTGCTCCTTGTGGAGCTATTGCCAACAGCATGTTTAATGATACATTGGAATTGTTTCTGATTACCAATGAATCTGATCCTACACCTAAACCTATTCTTTTGCAAAGGAAAGGTATTGTTTGGTGGATAGATAAACATGTGAAATTCAGAAATCCTCCTGGAGAAAGAATCCTGGAAGAACGATCTAGAGGCACAACGAAGCCAGTAAACTGGCCTAAACCAGTATACGTGCTGGATTTAGACGATAACAATGGCTTCATAAATGAGGATTTGATGGTTTGGATGAGCACTGCAGCATTGCCTACTTTTCGGAAGTTGTATCGTCTGATAGAACAGACAGATGATTTACATCCAACATTACCAGCTGGGCAGTACTATTTGCATATCACATACAATTACCTGTACATTCTTTTGATGGACGAAAATGGATTATCTTAAGCATTATTTCATGAATGGGAGGAAAAAATCCATTTTTGGGGATTGCTTACATCACCATTGGATCAATTTCTTTCCTTCTGAGAGTCATTCTGCTAGTAATTAATCATAAATATAGAAATAGTACTAACACTGCTGACACCATGGCATTTTGAGGCTTGCACATAAAACATTTTTTAAAAAGCAATCTTTGTCCTTTGCTTCTTCCCTGTGAATGACATACAAATATATGACAGGTATTATATAAATTTAGCTATATTGGTATTAATTTCCTGGTAGTCTCTTTGAATCTGCTTCATGTATTCTATATTTTCTTTATATTCTTTATCGAATGTTTCTCTCCTTTTTTTTGTGTCCCTCCCTTCTTCCATCTGTATCTTCCTGAGAAATGCTTCCTGAGAGCATTTCTTTTATTACTCTACTCATATCTTGCTTTTCCTGATTTAATATTTCAGTTTTGAGCTCATCTACAAGGTCCCAAAGATATCTCTTAATGTCCATTGAAGCCATGTCTGATGTTGTGTGTTTGCCTCCCTCAGTCTCCCTTGTTTTTCCCTCTCCTGGATCAGTGCTCTCAGGGTTCTGGGCTGGGGGCCCCCTCTTGCCTCTCTCTCCTGTCATGGTCCCAGCTTCCTCCACACAGGTTACAATGCAGGTCCCAGCCCCCTTCCCTGTTGGCCACTGTTCTTCCAAAGCACACTGGCAAGGGAACTCCACTCTGTCCTGCCTGTCTCTCCTCTCCAGTCCAGCCAAACTTCAGTGGCCTTCACCCAGTTAGTGCGTGCTAGGCACAGGGAATCAATTTGGGATGGCTCATTGGGTCCTGGCCAGGGGCATGGCCCAGTCCAAGCAAATCCCATGAATCTGCTCTGGGGAGGGAGCAACCAACCCAAGTCATTGTTGCTCCCAGTTCAGGCTCCTCTTACCCAATTCCAACATGTCACCCATTTGGTCGTGCCCTTCCCATGGTGGGGGGTCTCATTCCCAGCACTGATTGTGGATTAATGAAGGTCCCTTTGCCTGGCTCCACTCTCCATTGGACTCAGCAACCCCTGACTTCAGCACTGCTGTGGTTCCTGTGAGTGGCGGCGGGAACGAGTTTGGGTGGTTCTGCCAGCCAACGCGAATTCAGGCATGTGCAAACTTGGCGGGTCACAGCAAAAACGCTGTGTCCTGGTTTTAATTTCTTCCTGTGTCAAGAGTATCCATCTCCCTCTGTCTGGGTCTCTCCAAGATGTTTTATTCTGGCATATAGTTGTTTCTCCCAGGAGGCTTTGTATTTTGTTGCTCACTGATTGGCCAACTTGACTCTTCCAAAAAGGAAGTATTCTAAAGGATATAACTGCATGTATGTTTAAGTGTGTGAGATTGATAACCATGTTGCTAAGTTTTTGTTGGATGGATGAACAAAACTGATTGCAGTCTCACTGTTTGGATGTCCACTTTGTAGGCTTTAGTTTTGTAACTTGAACAACTACTTCTGGGAGGAAAATATGTAATTGTCAACCAGTGATTTCTTACTGATTACTATTTTTGATTTTTTGGTTTTTTTGTTTTGTTTTGTTTTTGAGATTTTGTATTATTTCTACCCTCTTTCTGTTTCAAATTTTTTTCTTTAAATAAAAATAAATCTTATTATTTTGTTCTTCCACAAAAAAATTTTTTTAAATGCATAATTGCTATTGTAAAAAAGAGAGGAACTAGGAAGTACTATAAAAGATATAATTGCATGAATATTTAAGTGTATAGAATTGATAACCATACTTCTAAGTTCTTGTTGGATTGTTGAACAGATCTGTTTGCAGTCTCACTGCTTGAATGTCTACTTTGTATGCTCTAATTTTGTAACTTGAACAACTATTTCTAAAAGGATAATATGTAATTTATCAACCAGAGATCTCTTACTGTTTAACCTTTTTTTGAAATTCTGTAATATTTCTACTTTTTTTGTTTTTTTTCCTTTAAATAAAAATTTTTTTTAAGTTTTACAAAAGCTTAAACATAAAACACAACACCAACTAAACAAAATTAAAAATCATTTATAAAATATAAGAACAAATTATTTCTGGAAAGTAAAGTTTGGTTAGGAAGTTGATGTGGGAGATCATGATTTTTAACTATTTAAGTCATAAATTGAATATTAATGTTTTTTATTTCAGGGAATATTTTTTCTATGATAACTGAAATCTTTAGGATTCAACTACATCTCAACAATTACAAAGACTAATCTCCCACTTTTCACATGGAAAATATCAATGTGAAAAAGTTATCTTTTCCAAAGATGCAAAGCCAGTACAAAGACTGAAATGCAGGCTTTAACTTTCAATATTTTTTCCAGAAATCTACAAATTATTGACATTCTTTTTTTAATCTAATTCCTTGGTTGTATTTTTTGGTCAGTATTTCAAAACTACCTTTTGAAATATTTGAACTTATTTTTTTTTCAGAAAATGTTATAGTGAGTGACAATTCATCACAAAATGGAAATAGGGCGCAAGTGTTGGATTTTCTAAAGACTAAAACATGTGTAGGAGGGGAGGAACAAAGATTTGATCTGGAGAAAATGAATAATATGAAGTCAGCTTGGTAATATCTCTGTGAGAAACTGAGGAACAACCATGTGATATCCAGATTAGGCCATGACAGGAGTTCATCAAAGAACTTTTAGGTGCAAGAGCAAAGTAAGACAGAGCAGGATGCTGTGGTCACATTGCCAGATAGGAGCATAGGAGAGTGTCTTTGAAGGAAGTCACAAGTGTCTTTTATGGATATGTGCTGTGGTTATGTACTAAACTGGAGACCCATATCCTGAAGTATTACAAGAGTTAATAAGGAGTTAATAGTGACAGGACTATACTGATGCTTGTATGCAAGCAGAACTACTTTATGATTAGGATAACTGAAATAAACAATTTGCCCTTGGTGTTGGGACTCTTTGTCTTGCAATATGTGTTTAATACAAGTACCAAATAGATGTATCTTACAATACCACATCATCACAAGACATCACAAGATACAAGTTTTCCCCATCAAATGACAAACTCACTTATTGTCTAGGACTTTTACTGCCTAAAAAAACCAGAAAACAAGGTAGGGTGAGTCAGAGAGTTCTGTTGGCTGACTGAGTCTCCTTAAGGAATAGAAATCACTTAAGTTTCTAATCTGTTCTTTTCAGTTTTAAAAAAAACAAAGCATTCTTTGAGTTTGTTTCTTTTCTCAATTAACTGTGTCAGGAAAAGAGAAACAAAGAAAGATTCATAAAGAACTGACTGAAAGACACAAATGCATACAGCAACCAGATAACGTATAAAGACACACAGACACCAAAAGAGTGAGCATACATTAAGATGTGGAAAAACAGACTAAGATACATGCTCAGAGACATAAAAACAAAGACACATAAAAGAACAATAAAGAAGTACACATACACAACATATATAAAAACAATAAAAAAACAGACACAGAGATGCAGAAATATTCAGATAAACAAGAGACAAAAACACAAACACATGAACGGAGACTAACAGGCACATCCACAACGGATGTGGATAGATAGTTATGCACAAAGACATGGCCCAGGCGATGCACATGTTGAAGGACATAGGGAAAAATACAGCAATCTGAGACTCACTGAGAAAGAGACGAAGTGATGGAGTGACACATATTTGCCTCCACCTCAAGCACGCAGTCTTGAACTTCAGTTGATCTGAACAGTCATAAAAGTGAATGCCAGGGCTTTGGTCATGCCTCTTATCAGGACTGCAGGGCTGAAACCAAAAGTGTGGCATTTTTAAACTTCATGGCTATTTCTGTTATATTCTCTTGACTAGAAAAATCTACTGTGTTAAGACTTCATCATTCCTAAAGAAATGTACATACTAGTCATTTCTTTAAATTTAAGAGAGCCTTACTAGTGCAGTGGAAAAATGCTTATGCTTTTCAAGTGATTTAGTTTGACATTTTTGCTGAATTTTAAGTTTATTTCTTTGTCTTACCAAGTGAAATTGTAATTTTATTTATTTTCTACATAAACTTTTTAATTTTCAAGTATTTCAGCTTCTTAATATTTTGTTTCTTTCTTTCACATTTGTCCATCCTTGTTCTTTTCAATCATAGTCTTTTAAAATTTATTGCATTTTATTTATCTAATTCTTATTTTAGCTGTTTTTATTTCCAATTGTTAACTTGGTTTTTTTGTTTGTTTGTTTTGCTACCAGGACTTAAACTCAAGATCTTGTGCTTGCCAGTAATTAACTATTAAACTTTAATTCCTGTTATGACAAATAATGGAAAAGTCAACTCAAACTAATTCAAGACTTATGGAATACAATGAATCAGTTTGAGTTGACTTTGGTAATGACCTTGAGCTTGCCAGGCAGGTGCTTATGCCACTGAGTTAAATCCCTGACCCTAGGCTTAGGAACACTTATAAATTCTTATACCTTGAAGTAGGGCAGGTGAATCTTAAGAGGTTTCTTAATGATTCCATGTCCATTACAGTGCTGATTCTTAGTGGATGGTGTGAAGGACCTCTGGTGTGCCAGCTTCATCTTCATCCATAACCAGATAGCTACAGTGTTCCTACTGTATTTGTCAATGACCAACAAGAAAGAACTCTCATATTTAATTAAGAATAAGAAAATGTTCCCCAGAATTTCCTTTCCAACTTCAACATTACCCTTACATTTCATTGATCCAGATATGGATCAATTTGTAGACCAATCTCTGCTGACAAGGAAACCTCAGTTCTGCTTATTAAGGACTTAGGTTCTCAAACCAGTCAGTGACCGGGGAATAGGATTTTCCTAAGTGATTTCTACTCCATAGTTCTGAGGCCAATCTCCAAAACCACAGGCTTGTTACAAATCACAATGGGAAATTTCGCAGGAAATGGGAAAAGCAAGTGGTTAAATGACTGCAAAATAGAAAACAATTAATATTCACCATCACTATCATTCTTATCACCTGTACCTTTATTTTTATCAATCTTAGGATGAAGGAAAATCACAAGTGTGAAGTGCTTTGCAAATGTTCCAATATTTTATGTGTTTTCCTTTTTTTAAGTAGGAAGTTGAGAGATCTAGTAATTTCTCGTTTCTTCTGTGAATTCTGCCTTGATTCTTGGTCTTCAGACAAAATTATTTATGTTTTATCATACTTCATATATCCTTTTGGATAGTGTTTATTGATTTGTGTTAAAGTGAGCTAGCTTGTGACTTCTTGACGTGGGATGGTGAATTGTTTTTTGAAACTCCAGTATCTGTTATAGTCCTTGAAATATAGCAAATGCACAACTAACAAAGTTGTATTAAATGTTAGAGAACTGGAATGTTAATAAAGTATATTTACTGATGCAAATGATATTTGAAATAATAATTTCAGATCATGGAAAATCACTCTGACTTTTCAAAGAATGTCTTAATGTACTTTGAAAAAATTCATTGTCCATATTCTTAAAATTTAGAGTAAAACCTGCTCTCAGGGACCCTGACCTGAGCCCCAGCCATCTTCCAAGGAGCAAGGAGCAAGAATAAAGTATACGAAGACAGAAATAATTATGCAAAATGGGAAACTCAGGTGGTCACAGTCTGATGAAGGCAGAGACCAAGAGGATTGGTACAGTCCATATTTACTGCAATTTCAACATAAGTAATGAGCTTATGATGGGAAAAAGGGACACAAAAGGTTGGTCTCTGATGCAGGCAGAGCTTCTGAATTGAGGAACAAAGAAAGCAGTCTAGCATAGCTTTCAGGATATTGCGCAAATAAGTAACCTGCTTAGTGGCTACTAAGGTTGCTGATCTGGGAAAGTAATTTAGGTGAGAATTGTACCATCCTCAGCTGCAGTGTTTTTCGGGGTTTCAGGCAGCAGCGTATTAAGGGTTGTTTGCTGGACTCTATCCAGGAGTATGGCATGGAGTTTCACCCAAGATGCCAAAGGGAGCCTCTCTCTAGGCCACATAGGCCTTGGACTTTCTCTCTCATACTAATATTTGTCAATTATAAATTAATCACCACCTCTCCTGCTCAGCTTCAAGGTGGTCTCCCACAACCTGCAAAAAAAAAAAAAAAAAATTTTGAGAATTACCTTTAAAATATAACAGTAATATGTTGGGGTAGGAATGTGTTGTTACAATGTATTACACATCTTAAATTAATAAATTATGATTTACAGAATATCATATGGTAATAAAATATCCAAGAGTAGAATAACAATCAAAAATACATTTGATAAATTAAAAGGTGGGCAAATAAGTATTTGCTTTTGGGGGTATAGTATTGCTGTCAGATAAAATAGTTTGATTTAAAAGTAGTGAATAAGGGCTGGGGATTTAGCTCAGTGGCATAAGCACCTGCCCGGCAAGTGTGAGGTCATGAGTTCGATCCCTGGTACAACACAAAAAAAAAAAAATAAATAAATAAATAAAATAAAAAATAAAAATAGTGAATAGCAAACAGTGATATATAACTGAAAAATGAGATATGAATATTTGTTGCCACATAACACTGAATTTTAAAAAATGAGTCATGTTTTATTAAAATTCAATTTCTTGTGACTCTATGGTAATACAAATAAAATATAAATAACTTAGACATTAGAAAAAAAAGAATTTCAAAATTGGTGATGTACAGTCAATCTCTTTTTTAAAATCCTTCCCTGCTTAATCCAAGAAGCCTTAATCATGCAAATTTGTTATCAAACTTTTATTCAAATATAATTAAAAGTGCATATCACCCCTTTAAAAATGTAATATTTCAGGGAGAGAATGAAAGTAATGTTTGAAAGCTTCTGAAATATGAAGGAAAGACAGTGTTTCAGATTTCTTGAAAAATGACTAGTTTTAATAGTCATATTATATGACTGAAACTTCAAAAGACAATGATTTGAAGGCTGTCTATGGGAAAACTGACAGAACCCTGTAGCATTCTTTTTTACTTTAAATTACTCTCTTTTTTGTATTATTTCCAATATCAATACCCAGGAAAGTCTGTTACACTGTGATGTTGCCAGTAGCGAAGTCTGTTCAAAACCAGTGTTTCTTTCCCTTCTACTTACTCATCGCAACAGCTATAACAGATATATTTGTAAGGTAAAAAAAATTGTGTTCTTTAACATATAAATGTTATTTCTTTAAATTCAAATTACTTTTATATAATGTTTAAAATTATTTTTGTTTTCAGTATAGATACCAGTGAAAACATTGGATCTCCACCTTTTATGAAATTTTGGCTTTTATTTCAAATGCATTCATGTTAAGTGCTGTTTTCCAGATATCAGTAATCCCTAGGTAACAGAAAATGTCTATCTGGTACAGTAAAACTTGTTCAAAATCCAAATAAAAAATGACAGATATAATAATAATCCTAAACAAGTATTTACAAGGTGAGAATAACATAATTTTTATATATGAAAACTATGCTTCCAAAAATTTTATTGTGCTTGAATTTTTAAAAAATACATATTAGCAATCAATTAAAAATGGATTACAATATAAAAATGTTTGAATGACTTGATTAACTTAATTCTGTGAATTAAATTAGGACTTCATATGCTTTGAGTAACCTTTAACAAAAAATTAGTTTGTTTATTATTGAATCTTTTATGTCAAATAAGGCAAGTTTTAAAACAATATTTTAATAATTATTTAAAAACTCACTTAGCTACTGAATGTTTTAAAGCATCTGTAGAAAAGCAAATGCTTTTCAACACTATAATAAATAAATATCTTTGTATAATCAAGATAGAAAATTACAATATATTGAAAATTCTGTTTTTAATCTTACTGAGAAGTACTACTTAGCTTAGAATCTCCAAATCATTAATAAATTTTTTCTCATATTATTTTCCCATAGATTTATTTATCTATATATTCACAAGAGGCAGATACTATACTTTCAAATAAGTATAACAGAACTTCAGTACATTTCAAACTCAGAATACATATTCCAAATTTTTTTAAAAATGTGTTACTAACAATTAGTAACAAATAAATTTGGTGTATGTGTTGCCAAAAGAGCACATTAAAGAATAAATTTTGGAAGAATGATGTCAACACAAAGGGAAAATAGGAAGCTTGCAACCCCAGGAAAGGCATAGAAAAAATGACCTTGATAGATAGACCATTGGAATAGGAGAGCCCAGAAAAGAACCTTCTCATATTTGGTGCAAGAGTTGTTAGCAAGAAAGGGGTGTTAGGCAGGCACCGAAAGAGGAGCCAGACCCTGCATTACAAGGGGAGTTCCAGCTTCCCAGCACACAGCCCTGGGAGACTTTGGGACCATCACTCACAGTGCTTGGGTGCCCTCCCAGCCCCCTAGGACACTAGACTAGCCTGGAGAGGTTTCATGGGCTTGAGTGGACCATGGTGACCTTCATTCAACCAGGGGAGCAAAGACCTGTGAGTCCCAGGAGCTGAGGGCACAGTGATTTCCAACATGCCCTGGGAAAGTTTTGGAAGATCACTTGAAACATGGAAAATGACAAAACAAAAGACCAAAATGCAATCTCAAACCTCCAGCCCATCCCAAGAAAGCTTGGGAGTCATGTACATAGAAGAAAATCCTAGTCATACACTTGAAATACCTGAAATGATATCAACTGAAATAAAGAAGCAAGTACCAGAAGCTATGAAGGAACTCAAATCAGAAATAATCTCCCAGGTAAAAGAAGAAATGATAAAAGTAGTGAAAGAAATAGTGAATGCATCTAAAGAAGACACAGCTAACAAAATAGAGGAACAAAGCAAAAAGATAGAATCCCTGAATAAACAGTATAAGAAACAAACAGAATACATGAAGCAGATTCAAAGAGATATACAGGAAATCAAAAATTCTATTGAAAGTTGCCAAAACTGTCTCAATGAAAGTGAAGATAGAATCTCAGACCTTGAAGATAAAATTGCAGCTATTGAACAGGAAAGGAAAGATCTCTTAAAAATAACAAAGAATCAGGAAATAACAATTCAACAGTTGCAAGATGATGCAAAGAAAAATAACATAAGATTTATAGGAATAAATGCAAAAGAAGGGGACAACACAAATGGTATCAAGAGGCTATTTACAGATGTAATAGCTGAAAATTTCCCAAACGTGAGAATGGAAACTGATATACAGATCAGCAAAGCACATAGAACCCCAAACAGCTATAACCAAAATAAAACTACACCCAGACATAATAATCACCATCCCAGAAATCCAACATAAGAACAGAATATTAAAAGCTGTTAGAGAGAAAAGACAGACACCTATAAAAGAAAACTTATCAGAATCACAGCAGACTTCTCAATACAAACATTGAAGTCAAGAAGACCATGGAACGAAATGTTTCAGATCCTAAAGAATTGTCAGCAAGGTTTCCAAGGCTAAATAAGGGGAGGAAAGTCTTTAGTAAGTGGTTTTGAGAAAAATGTATATCTACATGCAAAAGAATTTAATTGGATCCTTATTCTAGATAAAAATTTAAGTCATTAAGACTTCATTTACATGAATCTTCTCTTTCCTTTCTTTAGTCTAACTACTGTTTTGTCAATTTTATCTTTTTGGAGAATCAGTTTTTCATTTCTTTTATATTTTCAATCTTATTAGTCTCTAATTTACTTTTAATTCCCTGAAACTTATTATCTTTTATTTGTTAATTCATTTTGGATTCCAAACTTTTGGAATGTATAAATAGTTTGCTTATTTGAGATCTTACTGCTTTTTTGTTTGTTTGTTTGCTTGTTTTGTCTTTTTGAAATGGTGTTGCTATGCAGTTCAGGTTGGTCTTGGGCTTACTTTGTAGCCCAGGCTAGTCTTGAACTTGCAAAAATCCTCCTGCCTTAGCCTCCCAATTGTAATAGGATTACAGAAGTGGCCACTACACCCAGCCTTCCTGCTTTTTTGATGTAGTTACTGCTATAAATTTCCTTCTGAAAAATTCTCTTGCTATAGCTCACATGTTTTTATTCTTTGTATTTCCATTTTCATTTGTTTCAAGAAATAAAATTCATTCATATCAGTTTTTTAATTCTAGTACACCTATATAAATGTCAATTTTCTTTTCATTAAAATAAGAATTGAATTTAAAGCAGAGTATTTTTGCATAAATTTGTAATTCAGATATCTGGCATACAAGGAACAATCTATCCTGTTTTGTAAAATGTCCATCAACTCCTGGGTTCTGTCTGCTTTCAAAATTATTTTTAACATGAATATTAATTGGAGAAAATATAACCAAAGGAGATGAATACATTGCATATTGTAAAACAAATGTCCTATTTGGGGCAGAGGTTTGTAATCTATATCTAAATAAAATATAATACCATCAAAAATATTTTTAATGAAAAAGTATTGTTATAAATTATTATTTTCTATCTGTGAAAAGTTTCATAGACTGAAAAAATATGTAGTGATGTTGTAATTTTGGAGAAAGTGGTCCTATCAAAAAATACAGATGATAGGGGAATTTGGTACATCACAGAGGCAAACAACTGGAAATGTGTATCAAAGAGCTTTCTTTAATAAGAATTCACCATGAACTATGACATTTTATACTGTGATATTTTGAGGGGTTTTTTTCATCAATTCGTTTTTGGATAGTTTTTTTGTTTTGTTTTGTTTTGTTTTTGGTGCCCGGGATGGAACTCATAACCTCGCTCTTGCCAGGCAGGCGACTATGCCACTGAGCTAAATCCTGGGCCCCTCTATTTTGGGATTTTTTTCTGAATTGTTTATAATAAACTATTATAGCTTTTATAATATAATAATGATGATAGTTTAAAAGTAAAGTAAAATGGCATAGTAATTTTCAATTGTTAATTCTAGATTTTAACTCTGATTTTAATCTTAATACTTTTTCTCAAAATTTGTGCAATATTTGTATTACTTTTATATAAGAAAATTTGTTTTAAAGGACTTATGAAATTAACATTTCATGAATTGCCATTATTTATGCACTGTGGTAACCTAATAATTTTTAAATTTCCTTATCTGAATAATTTGAATAAAACATTTCATTTTTCTGTTATAATTTTATTATCATTCATGGCTTAATTTACTCAACTGATTGCATAGGTCTTTATAACATTATCGTTATTATTGTTAACTTTTTGGTATCGGGGATCAAACTCACAACCTTGTTCTTGCCAGGCAGGCACTTACGCCACTGAGATTATTTTTGTACTGTTTTGCTCAGAAAAAAAGGATGAAGTAAGTTGATGGCCTTTATAAATATAATTTAAATAAAGCAATTTTGCATTTCCATTCCTTCCTCACCCTTTTTGGCTATGACTTGCTTGGACTGAAAGATATGAAAAAAAAAAAAAACCCTTGTTAAATTTAAATTCTCCATTTACCACTCAAATAACTCGCAGTGTTTGGGATCTGTTTCTTCTCTACATTGTACCCAGACAATTATTTCCCTGTAATATTGGGTTTCTATTTCTCAGCAATCTCCATGCTGCAGCTCAGTGTCTTGGGAGTCATTAAAGCCTCTTAAAAACTGCAGACCCACTTCTGGCATTTCGTAGTGTATCGTGTACAGCCAACACACGCTCATCGTTTTCCTATTTTCAGAAGCTCCTGGTCTAACAACCACTCCAGGCAACAAGTAGCAAATGAAAGAACTATTTAGATTTGAGACTTTTCTCACACTATCTTAGTACTCTAACCTTCTCTACTGATAGCGGCAATCAGGCTGTACCATCCTATAATGCATCTATGTGTGAAAATAGTGGTAAATATAGTAACGCCCTAAAATGTGCTTAATCGTGGAATGCAGAGATCTTAAATAGGGTCATCCTTACAGGATTCTCCAGAAAAAGATATCTCCTGTTTTAGGGCCGTGAATTCAAGAATTTAAGACTTTCTACATCTTTACTTTCCATCAATCTTTAAAACAACAGGAAGAAAATGGTTTTTAAAGTAAGATTTCTTTCATATTAAAGCAAGAATAATAAAAAATGCTGCAGAGAGGCTACTTAATTTTTAATTTTATGTTAGAAACCAGGTGTGGTGGTTAATTTTCAGCTTGAGTGGGGAATGCCCAGCTGAACTGAGTCAGCATGGCTCTAGGCATGGTAGACACATTGTAGGGAGGATTGTTGTCAGAATGCTATAAAAGGAGAATGGCAAGGAGATTTTTTTTTTTTTTTTTTTGTACTGGGGATCAAACTCATGACCTTGCGCTTACCAGGCAGGCGCTTATGCCACTGAGCTAAATCCCCAGCTCCTGGAAAGGAGATTTTTCAGCTGATTTTCCTCAGAGAAGCTTTGGCTATTCTCTTTAGAGGAGCTCCTTTATTTTTGCTTTGGGTGTCATCTCCTGGCTTCCAGCGCTGATTCTTCAGCTTCCAGCCCTGGTCTTGGGCCTGTTTGTCCAGTATCCTTAGCTTCTAGCACCTACCCTTTGACCTCCTAGCACAGCCCCCTCCATCCTCTCTCGTGGGTTCTTCGGCCACCTAATGCAGACATGTGTGGAAAGTTGCCATCGGCTCCAGGCCCTTGACTAGATCCTCTGGCTCTCTAGCACACCACCCAGATCTGCATTCTTCTACATTTCTGTGGATGGCCATTGTAGGCCAATATTGTAAACTTCTGCGTCTTACATTAAGTCTCAGAGCATGTGCAGTCTTTGGCTAAGTAAAAGTATTTAATCCTCAAATTAGTTCATGAGTACAGTTCAAACCGTGGTCAGTATTCACATGCATATATTTAATGTAATGCGTGTAGAACTTATGAGCACACCCAGCCTTCCTCTTCATTACCTTAGACACCCAGTGTAAAAGCCAGAGCAGATTAAATACTCCAATCATTCTTGAAAACATATTTATAGCAGCTGTATTTGTCAGCTTTCCCATTTCTGGGACCAAATATCTGACATCCATAATATAAAGAAGCATATGGTTTATTCAGCTTGTGGTTTCAGAAGTTTCCGTCCATGGTCAGCTGGCAGAAACATCATTACAGAGAGGCAGAGGGAAACAAAGATGGTTTCAGTTCATGGTGACCATGAAACAGCAGAAAAACAGTGCCAGAAAGGAAGAAATAAGGGACCAGAAATATAGCCTAAGATCATGCCTCAGTGACCCACCCAAACCCAGAAGTGTGGTTGACTAATCCGGTAGGCAACAGTCAAGAAAATCAAGTTGAAAATCTTATTTAACTGTTATACTTGCCTAAAAATCTCAAAGCTGTACAAATTAGTCTGATAATGTTCAGTTTATTGATATATCATTATTAGTTAATATTTATCTAGGAATTTAGAAAATCCCCTTTGAACTTGAGAAACAAGTTGCCTAAAAACTAGTCTTTCAAAAAAAAAAAAACACTGCTGTAGAATTTCTCTCGTTTAGAGTTCACATTGTGAAGCCTGCAAAAAACAAACACTCCCAAATCTTCTCTCACTTTTGCTTGGTACATCTTTCTGCATGTTCTTCCCACATCACAACTCCTTTTGTGTCCCTCACTTTTCTTGAACCCGAGAATTGTAATTGATTTAATTACATTCCCTTTATTTGATGTATCTAATTATTTGCACTTTTTTTCCACCAGGAGTAGCATTTTTTCCCACTCCACTGGTGTTGAGTTTACCTATATAACTTGCCTGGAACAATATGATGTTAACAGTCACATGTAATACCAGAAACCAAACATGTGTTTATGCATTGAATTTATATTGCCTTCCACCTCTGTTCTTGCCTGGAGAGAAGAATATTACTAAGCTACACCAGTAATCAGAGGGAGAGGAATGATGTATACTGACGCACAGAGCCCTAGATAAACTGACTGAGCTCAGCCTGGCCTAGAGAGGGCAAAGCTATGGATTAGAGATATATACATTAATTATTTAATTATTTAATTCATTGTATCTGAGATATTAAAGTTCTTTGTTATGCAGCAAGAGCTAATTGATCCACCTCTACTGAACACCTTTTCTTTACCATATGGCCTTAAAATGCATAGGCTTCTTCCCCTTCAAAGATACTAATTTTACTAAGGTAATTTTAATGAAGATAAATCATTTTCCTTTGACTTATGTGGTAGGATAATCACTTGAATAGAAAGTCTTCTCTGAAGCACCACGTCATTTCCACATAATTATTGTTTTTCTATTCTTTTGTGAAAATGCTTCTTCCCTCCAGTGTCATGATTGTATTATATTCCCTGCCTTAAACTCAGTTTATTGCTGTTGATAAGCCAAGTAATTCCTTTGCTTATTATGGAATTTAGCATATGTAGTATTCCTGTTTTGTATATTTCAGTGTCCACTTGCTGCAAAATAGGGTCCAATTATACCAATTATACATAGGCTCATAGAAGTTGCACCTCTTGATGTACTCAAAATGTTGATAAGAGTATCTTATACATCATTAGTTTTGTAGCATTGTTCACTGTTACCATTTGCCACTACTGATGTTGTTACAGCTGTTATTATTTTATCACTTCGATATGGACTCTGACAGTGAAGCTAGGTGAGGTATTCTTTTCCATATCCTTCTTGACAGTCAGGTAAATAACACTCATTCTTCACACTTTTTTGCCATAATGGCTGGGAAGGCCTGTATTCATTTTAACCTCTGACCCCCTGAGATGTATATTCAAGTGAGGACATGCACATAAATAAGAAGTAAATATATACTTTGTATCTACTAGGAGGAAGTGCTATGGAGCACAATAGAGCTTCTTGAAAGAATCCGCCTGTGGAAATGGTGTCTTAGCTCTAGTAATGTTGTATTTGTTATTTTTTCAGATCATTTTCTTTACCACAACTTGTTTGTGGTCCCTTGTTTACATTCCTTATGGCGAGTTGGTACTAATGCATCTTCATTCCTTTTCATCCCCTTTCCCTCCCTCGCTCCCTCCTCCATCGACCTCTTGATCCCTTTTCAGATTGTGTGCGTGTGTGCAGGACATGATGTTTTCATTGCTTGTGTGGAGTTGGTACCCAGACACAAGGCATCTTCACTCCTTCATTCCTGCCTTCTCCTTTTCTTCCCATCTCCTCCCTCCGGCTCTCGCCCTTCTTCCCCAGTAAGAAAGCTCTCCCTACTTCCCACTATGTTGTAAAGTAAATCAGACACACAAGATTAATTATTACATGGTCTCTCTTCTATGAGAAGCACAAAGAATAAATACAGAGCACAATATGCTCATTATTTTAATGAATTATTGAGTTATATGATTAGATTCTTATTTGCTACCTTTACTTACTTTCATATTTTTAGGGCTTGGCATTGCATGGACCATTTGAAAAGTATGGGAGGGTCTTAAAGAACTATTTAATTTGTTCATGAATGCCCATGTGAAGTAGCATTTGAATTCATCTGTAGAAATGTTACCCTTTTCGTTTTTATTTTATTTCACAATGCAAAACCTTGCAATTACATCATCGTGATATGTTTGTCCTTATTGCAGAGATAGTAGAAATTTGAATTTGTCTATTCGCTGTATGTGCCTTACTCTGAAACGTTACAAATATATTTTACAGAACTGTCACTTGGAGCATAAGTAGCAAAATTTCCCCTTCCCATCCTAACTGGAATCCCCAAGGAGTTGCCACTACTACAATACTCTAATCCTCCTCACATAAGAATTTTTAAAACCCTATTTATAACAATAAAATTGCTGCAGTTCTTTCGCAACTCATGGAGCCTTACCCATTGTCCTAGGGAAACATGCTACACATGGTTGAAGTGTTCTTCATACATCTGGTTTGATGCAGTGAGTCCCAAACTTAGGAGCATTCCAGTCACAAACTTTCATAGATACAGATGCACCTTGCATAAGGAACATTCCTAGATGTGAACAGATTGTGGAAGTAGCTGTAACATCAGCTGTATATCATCACAGTTGTGCTGCTTGTGTGCTTATTGTACAGTGCAGAAGTGTACAGTAGCGCAGTACAGTGAGGGATTTATCGTATTGAGTGTGTGTTTCTTTATTCTTTATATTGTATATTTGTGTCAAAGGTGTATAAGAGTTAGGAATGAATCCAACTTATGAATATTGCCCTGGAATGGAACTCACTCATTCATTTAAGTTGGGAACTCACTATATATTTCATAGAGCATTGTCTTTTCAAATCATTCTGGGCATATCACCACCACTCACAATGAAGTTTCTGTAAATAATCTATTCCAGTGACCAAGAAGCCACTTTATAAAAGGATAGTTGCAATCCTGATCATTCATAGATTCAGGATGGTCTTTATTATTGAACCAGACTTACTATAAAACCTCCCTTCTTCATTCAGTTCTTTCTCCATTTAACACCAAATTTGTCTTCAGAGACTGTCACAATGCTCAGAACAGAAAAGGCACTTAATAAATATTGAATGAATGAGAAAATAAATTCTGCAACACATTTAAAGTTGAAATGATAAAACAGAGGATCATTTTTGACTTTACAATATTGTAATAGACACAATCCTTTTGGTTACAAATTATAGCAGTTTTCTTCAAACTAAATTAATAACTCTCTTCAAAGAGATGAATTTGTGAAAAAGTGTAAGTCTATGGAGAGGGACACGCTCATTTGTTAGGGACTGAAGTGTCACCAAGAGTTCTCCCCTCAGTCCCTCATGTCCAATCCTCCATGTATGCAGACGTCCTTGTCTCACACAAGAAAGCTCCACCTTGTGGGTCATGTGGCTGTGGGAAGCCCCTGTGCTAACAAACAGGATTGGCCATTCTGTCTGTGTTCCTTGGAAAGAAATTCAGCTTACTCATTTTGTGTTACATGCATTTCTAATGATCAGTCATACTAATTTTTCCCCCAAATATATCTAATTCTTGTTTCTCTCCTAACTCCCAAACCTTCATTTTCCATTACCTACCTGGAAAATACAGTTTTCATACTGTCAGGTTGAAAATAATATGTTCAAAGCAATACTTACTTCTCTTTCTACGTGATTTCTGCTTCTGTTTTCGTTATTTATTAATAAATATATTAATAAATTTGATAGTCTGCCAAGACCTGTACCTTAAACCTACCCTTTCTTTCCTACCCAGGTAAGCATTAAGCTGCTGGGTTTTGCTTCCACCAGAACTTTCTGTATCTCATTCTTCTTCTTATTTTTGCCATCCTAATTCAAACATACTTTGCCCTCTTCCTGGATTAATGCAAGAGCCTTTTGTTTGGACTTTGTACTCCCATTCTTCCTCCTGATCCAGACTTTCACATTGCTACAAAATACCACTTCACAATAAAACTTAGCATCAAGTCTTTCCTCTTTCAGACTCTCAATGGTTCCTAATGGCAACTGGATATATAATATCATCTGATCACCTTGGCGCTTAGCATCCAATATTTGAATATGAACTTATCAGGGAAGCTACAGTTCTCCTGTACCACTGCATGTAAATGACTGCTTCAGTTCCCCAAGCCAGGTCTTCACTTTACTTTGGAAAACGCTATTCATCTTTTCATATAGAACACTATATTATTTGTGAAATTTTGTCATTTCCATCTGATTATCAATCTCTCTCTCTCTGATGATTTTTATAATCTGCATTCATTTTCTTTATTTATACTGTACCTGGTGGCACTTAGCGTTAGTACAGCTTTATCTATTTTTACCTCTTTAAATGACAAAATGGTCTACTTGAAAATAAAGTATAAGGCTTTCTTATCTTCATAAATTATTCATCATCTTGACTACATCTTGAATAAAATTTTTTCATTAGTGATTTTTTAAGTAAATTGAGAGACTTAAAGAATTCTCTACAAATTTGTATGATAAAATATTGTTTATGCTTGTTACACATAATCCCACCTCTTATGAATATGTAAAAATCACAGAGAAACACAGTAGCCCTGTATATTAACTACAGGAAAGATTAACACAATGAGGGCAGAGATTTATCTGCTGCATTATGAATGGGGAAACAATTAGCAATACCTTTTTAAATTCTCCACTCCATATAGCTTTTTCTGAACTAGACTAAGGACCCTCAAGAACATTAAGAAATAGTAACCCTTCCCTGTCTCCATCATTTCAAGAGTCACAGACTTACATAGATCGTAGAAGATGGTCATAATCCCTAGAAGTATGAGACTGTCAACCAAATCGACTCTAAAAATTGTCCTTTTGCAGGCCCCTGACATTTTCTCTCTTTAGCATTCATTCCAAAATCCCCAATATGAAAAAGGGAGAAAACATAGCAGAACTTAAATAATGAGATGCTTGACTAAGGAAAACCATTGTGGTATTAATTTCATCTATCAAATTAGCAAATATTTAAAGCTACCACTCAAATTGATATGAGAATAGCCAGGTGGGCATCTCACGAACTGAAAATGGAATGCAAGCTCTTATAACCTTCCTGGAAAGAAATTTGCAATGTGAATCGAGAGCAGTACAAAATAGATATATGCTTCTACCCGGTAACTTTCCTTCTATAAAATGTTTCTAGGAAATAGGCACACAGAAAGAAATTTAAAAATCTCTCTCTGTCTGTCTGTCTCTGTCTCTGTCTTCCTCTCTCTCTTTCTCTCCATCTCTGTCTGTCTCTCTGTCTCTATCTCTCTCTCACACACACACACCCTGAAAATATAAGGAGCAAATAAAGAGTTTCAGCTATTAAAATGTGAAAATCTGGGATGTACCAGAAATAAGAAGAGTCACAGAGAGGACTAGGCATGCAGAGAATGCAGATAATATGAAACATTGGAAGTCAGTGGAAGAAAGGTGTAGGAAATTGTGGTAGTCAAACATGAAATACTATAGTAAATCAAAGATTAAAATTTTATCTTGCAACATTTAAATTTAGTTATTAAATGTTATGATTAAAATCTTAAATGTCCCCCAAAAGTCTCATGTGTTCAGAGGTTGGGGAGCTTGTGGAAGGTGAAGGGATGTGGGATGTGGGGAGCTTGTGGAAGGTGACTGGATGTGGGATGCGGGGAGCTGTCTGTATTCCTCAGTGGATTAATCCCTTGATGAGTACATAACTGTAGGTGATGTTTGGCAGAAAGCCCTGGTCAGAGAGGATGAGACCTGGTGTGAAAGGTGGGTCAGAGGTAGCATGAGTTAGAAAGGAGTAGATTCTTGTCCTTGGAGTTTCCTTTATTTTACAGTTTTTTGACAAATACAGGCTGAGTAAATTTTATCCACCACGCCCTTCCACCACGCCCTTTCTGCTTTGGAACCAATAAACCATGGACTAAATCCATGGAAACCATGAGCCAAAATAAAACACTCTTATTTTTAAGGCAGTTGTCCAATATTTTGTGCCAGTGATGAAAAAGTAACTAATATATTATGTAAAAGATGTTTCTTTTAAAAATAAAATAGTAAATAATAAATTCAGCTACACAGTGATGTTTAAGATCTGAGAACAGTTTCACTGGGCAGAAAGCACAGAACAAGAGGCTCTATTGTAAGTAGGTAAGCAATAAAGGGTAAAGGGAGTCAGGTATAAACTGCACCTCCACATAACTGACAAAGTATAAGTCTGCCAAAAACCGAAAATTTACTTTAGGCACAATGACAGGAAGCAGTGAGTTAACACAGAAATAACAATGAGCTGCTTTCCTGAGAGGTCTTGGATGTGGTAAGTCTCTGACCCGGACTTCACTGGAGACTTGGTATTATTCAGTGGATTTGTTTGCTTCAGTATTTTAAACTCTTCTATTTCCATCTCAATGTGGAATACAATTCTGAACACTTTTCTCCTTGGGTAACTCTCCAGTGGTCTTCTCACTCTTTGCTGTTTACATTTGCATACTTTGAATCTCAGCTATTTTTACTAACTGATCTTGTTTGGGCAAAACAAAAGTAAAGGTTCAGTTTTCTTTTTAGCCACCCTAGGTTGCTGTGACACTATGAATTAACGAACATAAGCTACTCATCTCTGGGTTTTCTTTTAAAAAAATAAAGCAATTAATCTGTCTGACGTGTTATTTACACAGTGGTAGAAAATGAATTTAATGACTGCAATTCATATGCATGTGATTTCCTATGACAAAGTCTGGCAGGAGATTTCCTTGCTTTACCAAAAGGCAGCACTGACCTCACAGAGGGGCGCATGCTCCCTGCAGCAGTCTTCTGACCAATTCTGAGTACTGAAGATATGAGAGGGTGGGAGTTAGTCCTTGGTTTATAACTCAAATGGCTGAGACTGGCTTATTGGACATATACTCTCGAGTAGAGATTAATTCTCAGGAGACAACAAAGGTATTTAAATGAAACCTCATTTTTATCTCACACGCAGGAAAACATAGCTCCTGACTCAGGCAGCCATTGATAAAAGGGATTGCAAGGTCATTTGCCTGAGAGAAGTAAAAGTTATCCAAGGTTAAAAGCAAAATCTGTGATTTCCCAGGTCAGACATTCTAAGAAAAGGGCTGTGAGGCTAATTGTGATTAGCAGACAGTGTTTTGGGGAAAAGATAATGCAATATAATTTGGAATCTCTGAATCATTGTGGTTGTGCTGCATTATTACTTTTCAGTATATTGAAAGTGATTCTCTTGTTTGTCTGGGTCATTCTGTCTGCTGAGTCTTTGAGATCATCCTCTATTCTATTCCTTTTATGCATTTTTACTGTGCAAGAATAATAACAGGTGTTATGTAGAGGTTGATGAGTTTATTTAATTGCTAATTTTGCTATTCTCTTTGTTTCTCATTTATAAAACTTGGCAAAAAGACAAATGCCATTAACATGGTTATTTCTTTGCCAGTCAAGGTCTACTGTCACAAAAGAAGTAATACTTTACCAGCAGAGTTCTGAGCTTTCTAATTACTGCAGTCATTATAATCTTCAGCAAATAACTTTTGGACCAACCTCTCCCCTTACTTGACCCTCTTCCTTCCTTTCTTCTTTCATTCCCTACTCCCTCTTCTTCCCATCCTCCTTCGCTTACAAGTTCTTTATGAACACCATGGCAGTATATGAAATACCAGACACAAGGGTAACAATAAAGCTCTGGAGATGTAACCCTAGGAGATGTAGAGGTTCTGGGAGAAAGACAGAATATTTGTAATTCCCTACCCAAATGTGAGTGCTTTAAAAGCATTAGTACTATGAGAACAAAAAATAGAGGTTACTTACAGGTTCGTAAACAAGTGGAATCCTTCATTAAAGAAATAAAATTCCAACTGATACATGATAAAGTGTCTATCATTAACTTAACCTATCTGTATTTTTGTTCATAGAGTATAAGCTCCTTCAATTTTAAGACCATAAAATGTTTTAAAATGTAAGATTCAGGAAATATTCTAACATACAAAAAGTAGAGCCTATTCTCTAGAATATTTATATAGTGATTTCAATATTTAAGACAACAATAAGGAAATTTTGGTGTGTTTTTTTTCTCTTTGAAATAAAATGGATTTGGAAAAAAATCATTTGATGAATTTGGAAAAGACGATTTGATGGGTTTAAAAGGATAGTAGGCATTTTTTTGTGCTTTATCTAGAAAGAACTTTTTTGTCTTAAGTATAACTCTGATCAATCAATTATTTAACTTATAATTAACTCATCCAACGAAGTAGAGCTTTATTCAAAGTTTGCAAAATGGAAAAGTTGTATGAGACTAGAAATAGCTATTGGAAGATGCTTTGTTGTTATTAATTTAAAAATCCCATCTGTGTGTTTTAGCATCACTCTACTTTCAGAAATATTTTTAAAACAAGGCATAGAGCCCATATATTTCATGAGGTTGAGCTATGCACTGAGAAAACTTTAGAATAATAGATACGTTTTAAGACTACTTTGTCATGGCTTTGGTTGCCATGACACTTGCTGTAAAAACCTTGTATGTTTAAAACCTTACTCTTTTGACATGTGGGCTGAAATGTACCTACCGGTCCCTGATTCCCTTCAACTCCCAGCTGAAGATTCTCCTAAACACCCAGAACCTCGAGAGACCCAGTACCTGCCCCTACTGGGGCTGTGAATACTTGCCACCGGCCTGCTCCCAACCTAGGGAGTGTATTTCTTCTTTCAATAAATCTTACCCTTGTTACTCCTACTGATTGTTCTGCCCAATTCACTTTTCAGGATACCAAGTGAGAAACAATTTCCTTGAGGTTTTTAATCCAATAGCACCTGCACAACTACAAAGTTCCTCAATGATTTTGGTGAAATTCTATCTTATACCCTTGATATGCCTCTTACATCCAGCCACATAAATAAGGTTCTTTCCCTTTATTCCAGGAAATAACAAACTGTGACAATTAGCTTTTGCTCTTAATAAAATCACACTAAAATCTGTATATATCATTTCTCAGAAAGATATATTTTCTGATATAACAAGTTCATCATTTGCAAACATGGTTCAAAAATCATTCCAACTTGTTTTTCAAGGTGAGCCTTAAAAAAGAGAATTGCTTATTGAACTCAACTTAATTCCATCCTCAGGAGTAATAAAAGGGGTAAAAAATGTACAGAGAATTTTCCTTACAATAGGAAAATTCATCTTGAGTGTTTACCCACATAAATAGGTAGAGGAAAACTTTGTAAAGGATTCACCTCATCTGTATTGGACTTAAACTAAGTTGGTAATACATAAGCCACAGTGTTGTGCATAGAGAATAAAAGGCAGCACAATAATTCTTTGAATACCTTCCAGAACTTTTGATGTCCTGAAATATCTGTTCCATTATTTGTCTCAAAAGAACCCAAATTAGGTCTAGTCAAGACAAGGGACTTACTCTTGATTTTAACAAATTCTAATGAGCCAGGCACCAGGGCAATGGGCATCTTCCCAAGGCCCTGTTAATGAGGCAGAAAAGTAGGTAACATAAATTGAATCAAGAGAGGATAAAATTCAGAGGTTCAGAATAGGGCTGTCTGATGGACTCTATGCAGTCCAGCTCTGTTTCCTGTAATGATGTGAGTGTGCAGGAATCGTGGGGCTCCTTTCTTGGTAAAAACAAACATTCCTTGCCAGACACTGTTACAAATTTCTGATTCTATAAACAGTCCATGATGTAAGGTATTGTTACTGTTTTCATTGCAGCTGAGAAAGTACATGGAAGTGCCTTGCCCACACAAGTAGTAAATAGGTGAGTTAAAATCAATGTCCAGGCCTTCTGAATCCAGAGACCATGCTTAAACTCCTCAGAGCAGTACAGCACTTGAAAAAGAATGCTCCCCCCAAAAGCAGGCTCTGCAAATCGTTTGGCAATAGCAAGTTTCTTGGTTCCTACCCTAGGTGTTTTGGCCAATAAAAGGCATTTGCTTCCCCAAATGGACTTCAGAAATTTTATAGGAAAATTTATCAATTCAAAAAAAATCTTGATATCTGGATCCATATTGTTAACTCCTTTACTGCTTTCCTCCTTCTTTCCCTCTTTTTCTTCTACTTTTTTTACTGAAATATATCTGACCTATTTTATTACAAGCAGCATCAGAACACACTGCAGTGGAATAGGCCACTGATTCTGCCTGACCTCCTATGTCATGGCCATGCTCACATTCATTGGTGCGTTCTTTGGGGTAATATGGCCTGTCTTTGCTCAAGTGGTCTTGGAAATTTTTAAAAAGCAATCTACTCGAGTTGGACAAGATATAACACTAAAGAGATCGTTCTTATCAGTTTGCCTGAGACTGTCTGGATTTATTCCTGCTGTTATAATGCCATTATAAATGGAACCCACTTTTACTTTCAAAAATTTTCTGACTAGATTAGGATAATTACATATTCACTCTGCATCTTCTACAGTATCACATACATATCCAGGCAGGGGCACCATGTCCTAGCTTCTTTGGGAGATGAGACATTGACTGTATGAAAATTAGGACTCAAAAGTTCTTTGAATTTTCACATTATGATGATCTCAAGAGTTCCTTAAATTTGTGACTGTTTTTCTCCTTGAAATTTCTGTCAGGGAATTTCAGGTTTGCTGAAACATACTTGGTGTGGTGTGCAGTAGACAATAATTGATATTAATAAATTGAGAGTCCTTTCTAGACCTATATGACTTGTGGCAAGACCAGTGGCTGGTTTAGGGGCAGGTTTAATCCTTAAATAAATGGTCAGAGCTGACGACTAGTAAACAGTCCATAAAATTCAGACACCTCAAAGCAAAATAACATGGTGGTTAAGGACTTTGACTCATCTAAATTCCTTCTATCTCAGTAGTACAGTTAACAAATAATCAGGTTACTAGTTAGCCATAATCTGGTTTTGCATGCTTTTCCAAAAATGCTTCGTCCCTCAGTCTTTGAACTTTGTCTGCCTCAGAAGTTCACCCCCACCACTTCCTGCAGCCCATCAGCACACTCCCGATCAAGCTGTGCACATAAGAGAGACCAAGAGCACCATGCCTCCCATCTTAGGCCTTCACCGGACTTTGATCATCTTACTTCACCATGTAAGTAAAAAATATATTTTGTCTGTGTTTTATCCCATCCTCATATTCCTGGGCAGGAGACTTGTGGTCCTAGACCAGAGTCCCAGTAAGGTTAAATATAAATCATCCAGAAATTTTCTCACATTCACAGAGCTATTATTTTGAAAAGTAACAGCACTGTTGGTTCTTCTCTTCTCCAGGAAATCTCCATTAGTATTACAAAAAACCACACAGCCACACACATATTTGCATCAAAAATAGTTATGGTTTGTGTCTAGATGTCCCTGAACAGTCTCATGTAGTCGTAGGGGGATGGGCTTTTTGTGGGTGACTGAATCTAGTTTGTGATTGGTTCATGATTCAATACTGGGATTAAGTGTAGGTGATTGCTGGATCAGTCCACTAATTTGATTGGCATTGTCCTAAACCTGGTAGACTGGATATAATATAAGGGACAAGAAGTGGCTTGTTTTCTCCATCTTGCTCTCTCCTGTTGCTTTTTCTGTCTTCTACCACCTGGCTTTGGAGCCAGCCAATTAAGGGCTGAAAGCTCTATAAACTCTGAGCTACATAAATCTTACCCCCTTTAACTGTGGATGTCAAGAATTTGTCTCATCAATGAGAAAAGTAGCTAAGACAGCAAAGAAAGAAAGACCTTTATTGATAGGGATAAATAATAATAACGTGAGTCCTGATTCTAGGTCATCAGTCACAAGTCCTATAAAAGTAGGTAGATGGTGTCTCAACAGTTGGTCACATATATTCATTGCTACTGAGCAGTCTTCTGACTTTCAATACTCAGTTTTTTTCAGTATGGGAATCTTTTGAGGAAGATCTTGATTTCCCACGTGAGGTCAAGTGTAGAATTTTCCACTTATGGAAAGTTTTGGATTTGAGAGTTTTTCAAATCTCCAGACGAGGGGTGCTCTACTTATCCTACCTAAATGTATTTTTGTCAGGTCTTTTCTGGGGTTTTGTGAGTGTAACCAGTTCATGGTTTTTAGACACAAATGACATTAGTAAGGGATATTCTGGAGAGAAATAAGTTAAATGGTAAGGAAATCACCCAAACCCAAAGAAGAATAAATGAGTATGTCTTCAATCAGTGCTATACCATTAATTATCAGCTCAATTAATGTAGGTCATTGAGCATCATTAGGTTACATAACACTTCGTTGCTTCATGGCATCCGGCAAATTTTGCAGTAGACTGGTGAACCTGGCTGGGTCCCTTACTGCGCACTCCAGAGCTGTGTAGGTTTGAGCAAGTCATAATCATTCTGGGATTCAATACCAATGAG
Source organism: Hydrochoerus hydrochaeris (assembly GCA_004027455.1). Classification (NCBI taxonomy): domain Eukaryota; kingdom Metazoa; phylum Chordata; class Mammalia; order Rodentia; family Hydrochaeridae; genus Hydrochoerus; species Hydrochoerus hydrochaeris. The sequence continues at coordinate 69,865 of PVLA01006263.1, forward strand.
GAAGTTGATTTTGATGACTTTGAGTCTTCCTGACTCTAATAATCATTTTTACTTAGACCAGCTTAGCACTTTTTCAATATTATATCGTAGAAATGGAGCATTTCGGATAATGTATGAAGGAATTTCACTGAGAAAGTCATGGAAAAAAAAGATAAAGGAAACCCTTTTCAAATGGCTCTTCAAAGCCATATTTTCACTAATCTTAAAGTTATATCTTGTTGAGAATGTTTGTTCCTTTCAAAATTAATCAAATCTCTGTTATGAAAGTAAGATAATTCTTATGGATGAAAGTATGAGTAAATGAGTACATTCTAAACTTTTAATTTCATGGAAGATCATTATGAGAAGAATTGGAGCCTTTACTGATAAAGCATTAAGTATTCCTCCTCTATTTTGCATTAAATAACAAAGAAAAAATGTTTACTTTTGTAAATAATTTTTGGGAAACTGTCTTCAGATTTCTTGTTATGTCATGGTATTTTGAGTTACAATTGCAAAATTATTTTAATAAAGGTATTTCGCAAAACTATTTGGGATTTCATACTATGTCAAAGTCAAAATACTATTCCTATTAAACATGAGTAAGTAATTTAAATGAATGCAGAAACTTTTAAAAATTATTAATTATTAGCTAGTATAAACACTGTATTTTCCATGATTCTTATTTGAAGATGGGCTACAGCAAACGAAGCATTATCCTAAAGAAATAACATGATTACTGTCTCTTATCTATGCCCATGCATTTTGCACATAGCAAATTATAAACTTAACATGCCCATAAAATAGCATTGAGCATTTTATGGCAAATATTAATACACTGGAAATTTGTAGTAAAAATTCCACTAAATGATATTTTCTGAGTCAGCTTCTTAAAATTCACTACTATAAGTAGTCATGAAAAGAAGAAATTTCTTAACAAAATTAATGATAGAAAGTACACTAATCTACTGGCTATAACAAGAATTTCACTTATAACAAAATATTTGAGCTAAACTGACAATTAAAATCAGGTTTCCTAAATATTAGAGGAAGAAAAAAATGAAAAGATACAAGATGCTTGGCTCTTTTCTAACTCCTTTCTTCCCAATTTGCTAAGTCAGGTTATGTGAATCCAAACTCCATGTAGAACTTTCTTTCTTACCATGCTTTTATCTACTTCCTGCTTCTACGATGGCATCTCTCCTCCTGTATTGATGTAGAAATTTCAACCTTTAAAGAAGAAAAAAAGCCATGCCCAGTGATCTCCAAGCAGCTGTCTGGGGCCCGAATTGAGTCCAAGGCCCAGAGCATATGAGGTTGAAACCCAGCACACAGGGAAGCCTTGGAACTTAGCTCCCAGGTGGTAAGACCACGCTCCGCATCTGAAATCACCCAAGGACACCCAGGAGGTCCAAGCAGGCCTAACTGGGCCAGACCTAGTGAACTTCAAATAACTGGCAAGGGCCCAAATTGCGTCCCGGGCCCAGAGCCTGTGCGAGGTGAGACCCAGCACGCAGGGAAGCCTTGGAATGTTGCTTCCAGGCAGTAAGACCACACCCCACATCTGAAATCACAGGAGGTGTGGGCCTAACTGGACCATGCCCAGCAAACTCCAAGTGGCTAGCTGTTGCCTGCTGTCTGCCCCAGGAGCCAAAAGTGGGCCAGGTGATTCTCAGCACAGGGGCGAAGCCTTCAAACATTGCTCAAAACCTGGAAATATAGGAAAATGACAAAATGAAAGAGCAAAATGCAATTTCAAACTTTGAGCCCATTCCAAACAAGCCTAGGAGACCTAGACACAGAAGAAAATATAAGCCATACACCTGAAATGCCTGAAATGATATCAAATGAAGTAAAGAAATAACTCCAGGAAGCTATAAAAGAATTCAAGTCAGAAATAGTATCCCAGGTAAAAGAAGAAATAATAAATGTAATAGAAGAAATGATGAACACATCTAAAGAAGATATAGTTTAAAAATTAGAGGAGCAACGCAAGATAGAAACTCTGAGTGAAGAATATAAGAAACAAACAGAATGCATGAAGCAGATTCAAAGAGATATACAGGAAATCAAATATTCCATTGAAAGTTGGCAAAACTACATCAATGAAAGTGAATATAGAATTTCAGACCTTGAAGACATGATTGCAGCTAGTGAACAGGAAGGGAAAGATCTTTTAAAAATAACGAGGAAGCCCACCTCAGGTGTAGGCTGCCTGGAACAACCACCATGGGCCCGACCTGCCACAAGGAACTTAGCGGAAGCCTGCATTGGGTGTAGGCTGCACGGAACCTCCACCGGTTCACTCCTCTCTTTTTTACAATAGCAATTACACATTTTGGTTTTATTACTCTTGTAGTTCTTATTTACTTTTTACACTAGAGACACAATATGATATTTATAAATACGATTCTTATTTATTTCACTAATGAGGATAGCCTCAAGTTGTCTCCATTTACCTATGAAGGCCTCAAGATCATCCTTTTTTATAGCTGAATAATATTTCATTGTATAAAAATGCCGCATCTTTTTCATTCACTCTGCAGTTGATGGGCATCTTGGTTGTTTCCAGGATTTAGCTATCACAAATTGTGCAGCTATGAACATGGGTGCACATATATCACTGTGATATGAACTTTTCAATTCTTCTGGGAAAATACCCAGGAGGGGAATAGCTGGATTGAATGGAACTTCCAATCCTAGTCTTCTGAGAATTCTCCATATGGATTTCCATAATGGTTGCACCAGTCTACATTCCCACCAACAGTGGAGCAGTGTTCATTTTTTCCCCGCAGCCTCACCAACATTTGTTATCAGTTGATTTCTGGATGGCAGCTATTCTTTACGGAGTGAGGTAGAATCTCAATGCTGTTTTAGCTTGCATTTCTCAAATGACCAGTGATGGTGAACATTTCTTCATGTATTTATTTGCCATTTGTATATCTTTCTCTGAGAACTGGTGTTCATCTCAGATGCCCATTTTTGGAGAGGGTCTTTGAATTTGGGGGGCTTGATGTTTGTCAATTCTGTATATGTTCTGGACACAAGCCCTTTGTCTGAGGGGTTGCTGGCTAAAATTCTTTCCCACTCTGTGGGTTTTCTTTTCACTCTGTTGGTGATTTCCTTTGAAGTGCAGAAACTTTTCAATAATGTGAGATCCCATTTGTTGATTCTTTGAAGTGTTTCCCATGCAGTTTACATTTTGTTCATGAATTCTCTGCCTACCCCTATGTCTCCAAGACTTCTACCTACCTTGTCTTCCAGTAGATTTAGTGTTTCTGCTTTAATATTGAGGTCTTTGATCCATTTAGACTTTAGTTTTGAGCATGGTGATATGCATGGATCTAGTTTCAGTCTTTGGCATGTAGAGAGCCAATTTTTCCAGCACCATTTATTAAAGAGACTATCCTTCTTCCAGTGGACATATTTAGCCCCTTTGTCAAATATCAGATGCCTGTCTTTGTAGCTGTGGTTGCATCTTCTAATCTGTTCCATTGATCCTCAGGTCTATTTCTTTGCCAGTACCAAGCTGATTTTATCACTGTGGCTTTATAGCACTGTTTCAAGTCAGGAATTGAATGCCTCCTGCCTTGCTTTTGTTGTCCAGAATTGCCTTTGCTATTCTAGGTTTTTTCTGTTTCCAAATGAATTTTAGTAGTGTTTTCTCTAGATCTGTGAGGTATGTCAATGGTATTTTGATTGTGATTGCATTAAATCTGTATAACAGTTTTGGGAATATGGCCATTTTCACAATGTTTGTTCTTCCTAACCAAGAGCAAGGAATGTCCTTCCATTTTCTAATATCCTCTTCAATCTCCTTTTTCAGCATAGTATAATTTTCAGCATATAGGTCTTTTACATTTTTAGTTAGGTTGATTCCTAAGTATTTCATTTTTTTACATGTTATTGTAAAGGGCGATATTTCCATAATTTCTCTCTTGGTGAGTTTTTTGTTTATGTACAGGAATACTATTGATTTTTGAGCACTGACTTTGTATTCAGCTACACTGTTCAACTTGTTTATTACCTCTAGCAGTCTTTTAATGAGTTTTTTTGGGTCTTCTACATAGAGTATCATGTCATCTGCAAATAGTGATAATTTAACTTCTTCCTTTCCTATCTTTATTCCTTTTATTTCTCTCTCTTGTCTGATTGCCCTGGATAGTGTTTCCAGAACTATATTGAAAAGGAGTGGTGATAGTGGACATCCTTGTCTTATTCCTGATTTTAAAGTGAATGCTTTCAGCTTTTGTCCATTTAATATAATGTTGGCTGTTGGTTTGTCATAGATGACCTTTATAAGGTTGAGGTAGATGCTGTGTATTCCGAGTTTCTGAAGGTTTTTAACATGAATATGTGTTGGACTTTGTCAAAAGCTTTTTCTGCATCTATTGAGATGACCCTGTGGTTTTTGTTTTTGGCTCTGGTGATGTGGTGTATTACATTTATTGAGTTGTAGATGTTAAACCATCCCTGCATTCCTGGAATGAACCCCACTTGGTCATGATGTATAATCCTCTTGATGATTTGCTGCATTCTATTTGCCAGTATTTTGTGAGAATCTTTGCATCAGTGTTCATTAGTGAGATTGGCCTATTGTTCTCCTTTTTGTTGGATCTGTCTCTGGTTTTGGTATCAGAGTAATACTTGCCTCCAGGAATGATTTAGGGAGGATTACTTTCTTCTCAATTTCATTGAAGAGTTTAAGGAGTACTGGCATCAAATCTTCTCTAAATTTCTTGTAGAATTCAGCTGTGAATCCATCTGGATCTGGGCTTTTCTTTGTTGGTAAGTTTTTAATTACATTTTCAATTTCAATAGCTGATATTGGGTTGTTCAAAATTGCTATATCTTCTTGGTTGAGCTTTGGTAGTTCATATGTTTCTAGAAATCTGTCCATTTCCTCTGTGTTTTCCAGTCTATGTGAGTAGAGATTTTCAAAGTAGGTATTCATGATCTTTTGAATTTCCATGGGATCTGTAGTAATTTCTCCCTTTTCAGTTCTTATTGCATGAATTTGTGTTTTTTTCTTTCTTTCTCTTGATAAAGTTAGCTAGGGGTTTGTCAATTTTGTTTATTCCCTCAAAAAATCAGTTTTTTGATTCATTAATTCCTTGTATTGTTTTTTTAGTTTCAATTGCATTGATTTCTGCTCTAATCTTTACAATTTTCTCTCTTCTATGAGCTTTGGGCTTAGCTTGCTCTTCTTTTTCTAGAAGCTTGAGATGGAGTATTAGGTTATTTGTGCTCATTCTGTTTTCTTGATATTACAGTTTATTGCTGTATATTTCCCTCTTAAGACTGCTTTCATTGCATCCCACAGATTACAGTATGTTGTTTCTATATTTTCATTGAATTGTAGGTATTGTTTTATTTCTTCTTGAATTTCATCTGTAGCCCACTGGTTGTTCAAAAGGCTCTTATTTAATTTCCATGTATTTATGCAGGTTTTACAATTTCTTTTGCCTGTAATTTCCAATTTCAGTGCACTATGGTCAGATATTATGCATGGTATGATTTCAATACCTTTGCATTTACTTAAGAATGTTTTATGGGATAATATATGGTCTATTTTGGAGAATGTCCCATGTGCAGCTGAGAAGAATGTGTGTTCTGATGTGGTTGGGTAGAACACTCTGTAAACGTCTATTAAGTCCAATTGCTCACAGGTATGATTCAGTTCTGTTATTTCTTTGCTGACTTTTTGTCTAGTTGATCTATCTCTTTGTGACAATGGGCTGTTAAGATCCCTTGTTATAATTGTGTTCTTGTGTATTTGGTTTTTCATGTCCATTAGTTTCTGTCTTATATAGTTGGGTGCTCCTGTATTTGGTGCATATATATTTATAATTGTTAGTTCTTCCTCCTGAATTTTTCCACTAACAAGTATGTAGTGACCTTCTCTATCTCTTTTAATCATTTTAGGTTTGCTCACATTGTCTGTAAATAAAATAGCTAGCCCTGATTTTTTCTGGGTTCCTGTTGCATGGAATACTGTTTTCCATCCTTTGACTTTTAATCTATGAGTTTCCTTTTGGGTCAGATGTGTTTCTTGTATACAGCATATTGTGGGATCCTGTTTCTTGATCCATTCTGTCAATCTATTTCTTTTTATAGGTGAATTGAGACCATTTACATTTATGGATATCACTGATATGTACTGGCTCAGCTTTCCCATGTTATGTTCAGTTCCTTTCTGCTTTTCCCCTTATTTAATTGCTTATCCTACCTGCTGGTTTCTTTCTGTTGTTGTTCTGGGGATTGTGGTCATTTTTATCTCTGTCTAGTATGTCCTTCAGTACTCTTTCTAGGGTTGGTTTGGTGGACATGAATTTCTTCAGTTGTTCTTTGTCATGGAAGTATCTTGTTTCTCCATTAAGTTTGAATGAAAGTTTTGCTGGGTACCTCAGTCTGGGTTGAAGGTTGTTTTCTTTCAGAGCTTGAAATACCTCACTCCAAGCTCTTCTTGACTTGAGGGTTTGTGCTGAAAAGTCTGCCATGATTCTAATGGGCTTTCCTTGATAGGTGAGTTGTGTCTTTTCTCTGACACCTTTTAGTATTCTGTTTTTATGCTCTATGTCTGAGATCTTAATTATTATGTGTCTGGGTGCGGATTTATGTTGATTGTGACTGTTTGGTATTCTATATGTCTCACTTATCTGCATATCAGATTCTTTCCCCATGTTTGGGAAATTTTCTGCTATTATTTCTGTAAATGCTTTACATATGTCATTTGCCTGGACTCCTATATCTTTGCTAATGCCCATTATTCTTATATTGTTGCTCTTGGCATCATCATGAAGCTTCTGGATTGTCAGTTCATGCTACTCTGTTATTTTTAAAAGTTCTAGCCTTTCCTAATCACTAGTTGTGATCCTGTCCTCAAAGTCCAAATTCCTATCCTCAGCTTCCTTTAGGTGGTTTTGCAAGCTTTCAATAGAATTTTTTGTTTCTTGGATGTCTCTTTGAGTTTGTTTCATGAATTCTGCTTGTTTTATATATTGTTCATTCAAAGTTTCAATCAGTTTCCCATGCTCATGTACTTTTTTCTCTAGTTCTTCTTTAGCTGCATTCAACAACTGCTTTACTAAAGTTGTTATTTCTATCTTTACATGGGAAAGTACTTCTAATTTGATTTCCTCTATAGTCTGATGGAATTGTTTTTTTAATTTCTCTACTATCTTTTCAGAGATTCCTGGTGTGTTATTTTGGGGTCCTCTATTTCAGTGTCTCCTATACTTGCTTCTGGTGAACTATATGTTTAAGACTGCATTTTCCTTTTTCATTTTGTCATTTTCACTCTGCCTGATGTTTTCTATGTGTAGGAGGGGATCACACACACTCTTTTCAGACTCACCAAAGTCTTACAGTTAGTTGGAGGGGGTTTTACTACTGGCCCTATTTATCCACTGTTCACCTCTATTTTAGGGGTATACTCACCACACTGTTACAGTTAGTCTGCTGTAGTCCAAGGTTTGCCGCCTGGGAGCAAGGTTCCAAATTTTCTCACACTAACTGGAGCCTGCTGAGGTCTTCTGATGTTCCAGGTGGGAGGGCAGGCCCAGCAGAAGCAGTCCAGGGCAGTTTTCAGTCTGGGGTGGGCCTCTGAGATGTTTCGGGGGGCAGGGTGCACCCACAGGGGAGGTTCCAGGCAGCTTACGCCTGAGGTGGGCTTCCTCAATGTTCCCTGTGGCAAGGCATGTCACAGGAGAGGTTTCAGGCAGCTTATGCCTGACACAGGCTTCCGCTATGTTCTGGTGGCAAGGCGGGCCCACGGGGGAGGTTCCAGACAGCTTACCTCTGATGTAGGCTTCTGCTAAATTCCCGGTGGCAGGGCGGGCCCATTGAGAATAAATTTTTTTAAGTTTATGTATTTTCTTGTCATACCACAGAGTAAGACATAGTGCAATACATTGGTCCCATTTAAGTATTTGAAACTCTAGGGTTTAGATAGCACTTTTGCCCTAGATTGAGGTCTCACACTGGACTACTGGAGGGGAAGAGTGGGGCATTCTGCTCCTTGTGAAGTTTTCTAGAATTTATCCCTTGTAACATTCGCTGTTCACTGTTCTATGAGTCTGCCTCAAGGGGCTGTTTTAAATAATCACCTTCTCATCTCTACATTAAACTGTCTATAATGTATCTCACCCTTTCTTCCCTCTTTGGTGAGACACAATATTACTTTTTACCCTGGCATCACTCCACCCTCCTCTTCTACATTATACCCCAACCCTTAAGGAGCTATTTTTCAAAGTAATCATGGACCTGTGGGTACATTTCAGCCCACCTTTCAAAAAGGTAAGTTTTTAAGCATACAAGTCTTATAGAGCAAGCAACCAAAGCCTACTAGAGAATCAATACCATCACAAATGAGGTTGGAGACAGGCTTTGTTTGTGAGCTTTTGGTTTTGTGCAAGCCTTGGAGCCTTGGAACCTTGGGAGAACAGCATGACATTTACCTGTTAGTCTCTCGACGTCTTGACCTAGTCATCTTTGCTCTCTCTGGTTTAGCAACTCTTGCCCCAATTTTCTCTCGTTTCTTTATCCTTGTTCTGCTTCTTTCTGAGACATGCATAACATGGAGAAAATTGATTTGGGGAAAATTTGAAACTATTTAATATATAAAACTGTTTGGTCTGAGGATACCATAAAAATTACTGAGGTATTAAGAATACAATGGAATGGGAAATTGGAAATTATGTACTGAAAACATAGGAAAAATTAAGATGAAATAAATTTTAACTTTGAAACTAGCTCTTTCCCAACTGTACTCCCCTGACCCTGGTGAAAAACAGAAGCATATCCCTGGACACAAAGGGGGACCCACGAGCGATTTCTCAACATTCATGGCAATGGTGGCTGCCCGTGCCTTTTCAGATGCCTGTAATGCAATCAGAACATCATACTGGGATGTTTCTAATTTACACTAATACAGAAAATCCCTCCCTATTCTCCACTTATTATTGTGAGTCTGAAAACATATTACCAATAACTCTATGCTCATGAGATTATCCTGTCCAAGAGAATAAAGACCATACACAAAAGGAAGCACAGAAATTAACAGAAAGAGAAAATTGCCTACGGATTTTTGATACCAAAGTTTATCTATCTCATCATTTTCTACAGGTTACTTCCTTAAGTTGATCACTTTTAATTATTCTTTTTTAATGCCCAGACTAATATACAATTTCATCTTGCTTTATGTTACATTTTGTATTATAAGCACCCCCATTCTCCTTTTTAGTCAGGGAAGGTGTGAAACTTACCACTCATCCATGGTGGCAAATTTTTCAACGTAGTAAAGAAATCTCTGCTCTCTGTCTTTATTCCAGAGAATTTTTGTAAAAGGAAGAAGTATTGTTTTTGCTAACCCTAACCCTAACCTTAGCCCTAACCCTAAATTGCTACCTCCATTCTCAAACACTTTTGTTTGCAATTTAAAGAGTTTGGCAAAATTTTGTTGTTTGTGAACTCAGCATTGGTTGACAAACATGACAGGAGCCATCTTTTTCACATGAACATGATTTTTTCTAGCATCCTGAAACAAACTGCGTTCATGAACCAAGGTGCCACTGGATATTGCATGTTTTAATGGCAAGGACATGTGCAAATAGTGGAAAAATAAGTTCTTACTTACAACAAATACTAGTCAAAAGATGTAGTATACCTTAGACATGAATGATAAAGCATGATAAAAAGGTGGGAGTAAGTATGTAGATGATAATAAACATAGTGGATAAACTCTGCTAAGATTATAAATTGCAAAAAAATGATAATCCTAAAATTATAAATTTGGAAAGCAATTTCTTTTCCAATGCTTATGAGCATTCATAATATTAATCACACATTGGACAAGACACAACCTTTCAACAATTTTCTCCAAAGCAAATTTTAAATGCTAATGTTAATGCAATGAATGCTTATTTATAGAATTTTTAAAATGTCAAGGCACATATATATTAAGAGTTCCTATCATGTACAACTCTTTATAAAATATAAACAGGGAAATTATAGAATTATTAGCAACAAGATAAGAATAATATTACCTACCAAAAGTTACAGTTCCAGTAAAAACTAAAAAAGCATGGAAAAAAGGCCATTAAATATATTAATTATCAGCAAAGAATAGAAATTATCTAGGTGCTCAAATTTTTAAACAGGAAAATAATCCTTCTTGAAGATGAAGTAACGCTGCTGAATTAAAAAATAAGCAGGTAATACATTTTATGTGCTTCATTCCCATAGCTGACAGGAAGCAGGGCCAGAATTATTTCAAACATCAGGTTTAGAAATCCTTTATTAAATCTCCCCTAGTACAATCAGCAAAATAAAAGGCACATATACAAAAAAAGTCACAGAAAAATTGAAGTAAAAATATTTAGTGACTATAAAAGAAAAACTTCCATCAAAATATGAAAAGAAATAAATTCCAGATAAATATATATACATATATTATAATATCTACATATAACCACAGAAAAAACTCAGCATATTTCTTTACATTTTAAAAAGTAATATTTTCACAAGTTTGGAATAAGTGATACTTTCTTTTTTTAAATTTTTTATTAAATACATAGCAAAATTTACCACTATTTTAAGCACTATGTAAGTCAGTAGTGTGTGACGTGTGCCTGAAATTCATACCCCTTAGACAGCTCCCCTTCGCATGATCTCCAGATTGCCAGTAATCACCGTCAACTTTTGTCTCTCTGAACTTTACTACTTTAGAGTCATGTAAGTGGAATCATACTACATTTCTCTCTTTGTGTATGGCTTATTTCACTTAGCATAATGTTCACAAGGTTCACCCATGATGTAGTATGAGGTGGGATTCCTCATTTTATATATATATATATACATATATATATGTATATATATATATATAATTTTGCTTCCTCATTCATTTGGCAAAGGACATTCGAATAATTTCCATTTCTTGCTGATTGGGAAGAATGCTGCAGTGTACACAAAGGTGCAGCTCACTGTTAGAGTTCCCACTTTCTGTTCTTTTGGGTGTGCACTCGGGGGGGGTGTGCACTCGGGGGGGATCACGAGATCATGTGATAGTTTTATTTCTAACTTTTTTCTATATTAAACTTTTTTTTTATTTTGAAGGTAGTAGAAATACAACAGAACAATACAGAACAAAGCCAACTGAGAGTGTAGTGAAATTGGTACAGAACTTTAGGTACTATAGTATATCTTGTTTTCTTCACAATAGTTGTTCTTTCAGGAAATGTTGTTTTCAGTTTTGTTTCATTATGATTAATTGCTTTACTCTATTCAATATTCTCTTTTGATTGATTTTATAATATTCTGTCTTTGGTTTGATCTTGCTAAACCTAATTGACTACAACTATTGTAAAGATAATGAGATATACTATGGTACCTATTACTACTGTTATCCCAGTAACCTGCTGTGAAGTTCTGTACCAAATTCACTGCACTGTCTCAATTGGCTTTGTTCTGTCTTGTTCTGTTGTATTTCTACTAGTTTCAAAATAAAAAAAAAATAGTTGTTCTTTCAGTCAGGTATAGCAAAATCAAACAAAGGAAATACAGAACATTATAGAACTTATCAAAACAGAATACTGAATAGAACAATACCATCAATCAGAACAAAGCAAAACAGTGATAAAAAATAGTTGCCTTCAAAGAGATGGTGGAAGGAAATCCCCCTTACTTACTATATTGCATATAGTCAACCTCACAAGAGATGCTCAGATCTTTGGCTTCCACTTGCTAAGGGGAAGCGGGGGATGGATGTTTGATTCTCAGCCCATGTGCCAGTAGGCTCACAGCCACTTACTGGGACTGCTAGCTGGTTGCTTGGTTTTCCAGCGTCCTAAGTTCCAACATGGCGCAGATCTCAGGAGATGTTGATGGTTCTCGCCCTGGGGTGACCGCGGCTTGCCAGGCCACAGGAACTTAGCAGGGTGGTGATACTTTCTTTTTTTTTTTAATTTTATTTAAACAGAAAAAAAAAAGCAAAACAGAAAAAAGGGTAGAAACAATACAAAACTTCAAAAAAAACAGTAAAAAAATCACTAGTTGACAAATTACATATTGTCTTCTCAGATATAGCTGTTCCAGTTACAAAATTAAAGCATACAAAGTGGACATTCAAACAGTGAGGTTGCAAACAGTTCTGTTCAATGATCCAACAAAAACTTAGCAACATGGTTATCAATCCTACACAATTAAACATACATGCAGTTATATCCTTTAGAGTGCTTTCTTTTCCTCCTTTTGCTTTTTTTTTATATTTTAAAGAGGGTAAAATTAAACACAACAAAGCAGGTCAAAACAAACACAAAAAAGCCGTGTAAGAGATATAAATTTCAAAGCAAGACCATCAGAGTTCTTCACTATCATATTGTCTCTTGTTTTTTTCCAACTAGATGTCCATATCTTCACGTACAGAGAATTGACATGAAATAACATAGTATAGAACTGATCTGAACAGGATGAGGAAGGCATTTTTGGTCTTCAAGACCAGACAATAGGGAAGTCAACAATGGCTGTCATAGTGTCTCTCATTCTCTTCAAAATAGCTGCCCATACCTTCATGTATGTTGAAATTAAACAATACAAAAAAGATTAAAATCACCCTGAACAAAGAATAGTAGTATTGCTGGATTTCACATCATGATGATACAGAATCAGCACTGGGTACAGTAATGTCTCTTGTACTTTGAAGTAGTTCTTTTCATCATGCATTATATAATCAGTTCTTATAAACTGTTTATAGGTTCTACACATGCATGGGTCTCTAATGTATTTCTATCCTTTCTGTATTAGAGGGAAAAACAAAACATAGCAAGACAAAACAAAACAAATTCCTATAAAAACATGAAACAAAAAAGATATATAAAATCACAGTACAAGGTGATGTACAGTGGTTACTATGATGTCTCTTGTTATCTTCAATAGAATTGTTCGTATCATCAGGCATAATTGAATATAACAGTATAATTGAATATAGCAGTACATAACAATATTAGTAAAAAAAAATATTGTAGACAGTGTAAAACTTCAAAGGCAGGTAATAATCAAACCAGAGTGGGTATCCTAATAAATCCTGTCATCTTCAGTGTAGTTGCCTATACTCTCAGACTTGATACTATCAATCATAACAGCTTTGAATAAAATCTGTCAATACAAAACAGCAGTCTAACAAACCATATTCAATTAATATCAATCATGTTAAAGCAGTGTCAGTTATACAGGGCTTCAGATTAAGTTAATAGGAAATTAAGGATGATTGCCATACCATATCCTGCTATTTTCAAGATAGCTGTCTGTGCCCTCAAATCTAGTACAAGTAGACAAACTGGAATAGAATATAATCCATCTAAATAGAGCAGTGTGAGTAATGTGGGTTTTAAATCCTGATACACTATTAACAATATCCTCTGTCTTCTTTTTTTAGACTATTCCTTCCCTTTCACTCCCACAGGGTGCTGCACATTTTGGGTCCCACCAACTCCCTCAGTTTTTAGGCTTGGGGGCAACCTGCTATTTACCTAAGTGGTTCTGAATCTTCTCACTCCTGGATTTGATCTCAGGTTGTATTCCTTTACCTACAAAAGCCTCAAGGTTTTCCTTCATTATAGCTGAGTAGTTCTCTACTGCACATAGGTATCCTGTCTTTCCAACTTATCTGCAGATGTGGTCAAGTTGCCCCTATTTCTCTCTAGTTCCTTGTCATATAAAGCATTGTTTTCTCATATTTGATTTTCGGTCCATAAACCCTCTTTCAGGTTGATTATATTTCCTATACAGAGCATTTTGATGGACCCTGCCTCCTGATCAACTCTGCCTTTTTTTTTTTTTAGTGTACCAAGGCCATTTGTGTTAGAGATTATAGCCAACCTTCTCTGCCTCATTTCTGCTGTGTTATTTTTCTGTCATTGATTGTCTGCTTTCCTCCTTCATTCTACTGCCTGCCCTTTCATTGAGGCCTCTCTGCCACTATTTCTGAAATCCTAGTATTATTTTCTCTCTCTCTCTCTCTCTCTCTCTCTCTCTCTCTCATATCCTTCATTATCCTCTGTAGGGTTGGATTGGTGGTCACAAATTCCCCCAGTTCCTCTTTGTCATGGAAGCATCCTGTTTCTCCATTAATTTCTAGTCACAGTTTTGCAGGGTACATCAATCTAGGCTGGAGGTTATTTTCTTTCAGGGCTTGGAATACTTCACTCTAAGCTCTTCTTGATCTGATGGTCTGCATCTAGAAGTCTGCCGTGATCTTGATGGACTTTCCTTTATAGGTAATCTGTATTTTTTCTCTGGTGGCTTTTAATATTCTGTTTTTATATTGAATTTCTGGTATCTTGATTATTATATGTCTGTGCGTAGCTCTGTTTTGGTTTTAGGTGGCTGGAGTTCTGTATGCCTCACATAACCGAATGTGATTTTCTTTTCCCATGCTTGGGAAGTTTTCCTTAATTATTTCTGTGAATAGCCTTTGTAATTCACCTGTTTGTATTCCTGCTTCTTTGTTCACAATTCTTATTCTTACATTATAGATTCTCTTATCATCTTGTAGCCTTTGTATTGTTACTTCCTGTTTCCTTGTTATTTTTAAGAGATCTTTCCTTTCATGATCACACATTGCAAACTTGTCTTCAAGTTTTGATAGTTTACCCTTAGTTTCTTTTAAAGAATTATGCCAGCTTTCAATGGAGTTTTTAATTTCCTGGTAATCTCTTTGAATCTGCTTCATGTATTCTATATTTTCTTTATATTCTTTATCGAATGTTTCTCTCCTTTTTTTGTGTTCTTCTGTCTGTGTCTTCCTGAGAGATACTTAGCATTTCTTTTATCAATCTACTTATATCTTGCTTTACCTGATTTAATATTTCAGTTTTGAGCTCATCTACAAGGTCCTGAAGGTATCTCTTAATGTCCATTGATGCCGTGTCTGATGTTGCATGTTTGCTGCCCTCAGTCTCTTTCGTATTTCCCTCTCCTGGATCAGTGTTCTCAGGGTTTTGGGCTGCAGGCTTTTTCTTGTTTCTTTCTCTTGTCATGTTTTTGGCTTCTTCCATACAGGTGTATAGTGGAGGTCCTAGCCCCTTTCCATTCTGGTTATGGTTCTCAAGCACGCTGGTGAGGGATTTCTGCCCTCTCCAGTTTGCTCTTGGTCATTGAGGTGCAAGCCTGGGCGGCTTATGCTGGCCCCCCCTTACTGGGCCAGTCAACCTTTGGGGGCCTTCACCAAGTGAGTGTGTGCTGCACTTAGGGAATCAGTTTGGGGAGACTCATTGGGTCCAGGCCAGAGGCGTGACCCAGGCCAAGCAGATCCCACCAATCTGCCATGGGCAGGGAGCAACCGACTGAAGTCACTGTTGTTCCTAGTCCAGGCTCCTCCTGCAGGATTCCAACATGTCACCCAGTTGGTCGCCCTCGTCCCAGGGTCTTATTTCCAGCACTGACTGTGGGTTAATGGGGGTCCCTCGCCAGCTCCTTTCTCTATTGGGCTCCTCTACCTCTGTCTTCAGCATGACTGGTCGGTCACAGCGGGGTGATTTTGGGTGCTCCAGGGGGTCGGGGCTGCGTGAGTTCAGCTGCTCCAGCCAGTGGCGGCTCCCGCGGATCATGGCTCTGGCGGGTGTCAGCTGCATGAGTGGCAAGTTCAGGCCACTCGGGCTGGTGGAGGCTCTGGCGGGTGGCGGCTCCTGCAGGTGGCGGTTGCGTGAGCTGCGAGTTCGGGCCGCTCTGGCCAGTCCCGGAGGTGACGCGAATCCAGGCGGCTGGAGGGTGCTACGGCCGCAAATCTCAGCTTCTGCAGTTGCAGCCCCGGGACTGTGTGCTTGACCAGCTCTTTGGCCTTTAGTTTCTGCCTGAGTCAAGAGGATCCATCTCTCTGTCCGGACCACTCCACGACGGTTTATTCTGGCCTGAGTTGTCTCTCTCAGAGGACCTGTATCCTGCTGCTTGTCGACATGCCATCTTTGAGACTGATACTTTCTTAAAGAAAGAAAAAAATACCTTTTTTTCATATAAAAAAATCTCTTTATATGAAAAAAAGTAGAAATAACACACAAATGAAAAAACTTCCATGATAAAAAAACATGAGCCCTGACAGTTGAAAAGCAATTGATACAGAGAAGAAATAACATGCACACAAAGACTTAATATTCCTGTATATCAATTGAAAATTAATAGTTAAAAAACAAAGTGCTCAAGGAAAAAGTGGATAAAGCAAATAGCAAATTCATATCAGTGGAGATGAAAATGAGGAAAATGGAGAAGTAGTTAAAACTATTTACAGGCTTGCTGATACCAAAGAAAGTATGCAAGCTATAAAATGAGAATACAATTTTTCCTTCAAGTTGGCAAAATTAAAATGTTAATATTAAAAATAGGACTGATAGAGACATCTTCATACTTTACTAGACAGTGTGAGTTAAAATACCTGACAACATATAAAACTGAAAACACTAGAACTACACTGTAAAACTCATGAATTATAGCTCTAGTGTTTTCAGTTTTATCAACTGCTTTTTTGCAAAAATACTATTATATGAAAAGTCTACAATTTATACAATTTAATATTGATGGCTTGAGTTTTTAGTTTTAATATAGTGCAAACACTGCTGCTTTGAATGCCTTGTACATGTTTCCCAGTATACAGACATAATTTCCCTTAGAGCATACTCTTTAATAAGAAACTGTTAAGTTATAAGGTATTTGTGCAATTTTATTTATTAAAGAATTCTAAATTGTTTACCAAAATTGTTAAGCCAATTATCTAGGTTTTTATGCAAAATTCTGCTGCTTTATATCTTCATCTACACGTTCTTCCTAGATTTTTTAATTACATCTGGTAAGGTAGTTTTAATTTCAGTTTATTCAGGTTTAGCTTTTCTACCTGTTTATTAATCATTTGAATGTTCTTTTGATGAAATGCTCTTTTAAGTATTTGGCCCATATTTCTATTTTTTTCTGCTTAAAAATACTGATTCGTATATAAGTCCTTGTTTGGTTACATGTCATCAATACTCTTTTATCCTTTGATTTTTTTATGATAACTTTTGATGAGTAAAAATATTTAATTATAGTGTAGTAGGATTTATCACTTAGCATATAGGCAATTTGGTCTTGCCTAAAATATCATTCTATATTCCATAGCTAACTAAGGTATCCCTTCATCTAAATTAGCTTCTAAAAGCCTTATAGCTTGCCTTTAGGTTTATATGTACCCTTTGGTTCATGTCTAATCTCATTTTTTTTCAGTAGATATCTAATTGGCCAGTGTAACATATTGAAAAGACTTTGTATACATAAAGAATGAAGGTATGCATGGGTCCCTTTCTTTTTCTGCTATATCTAGTCCTGCACAATACCACACTATTACTTTAACATCATAGTAAATATTAAAAATGAATTGGATCCACCTTCCCCTTGTCTAGGTTTTTTGTTTACATATGTTGTGGTTTTTTTAATATTTCAATAAGACACATGAATAACACACATCTGAGGTTTCTGCCTTTTTTCTGGTAAGTCATTTTGTCAGGGAAAAGTACTTACAACTAGAGACTTTTTACCAAAATGGTGTGTTAATTTGCTTTTAATATAATGAAAGTCTGTGTTTTAAGACTTGTCATCTGTCAAAGTAACAGGTGGAATTTAGAGTTGCTATTCTACTATTGGCATTATAGTAATATTTACCACGTTTAGAATGAATTATTTTTATTCTGAAGGCCTTGCAGAGAAATTTTATTGATGACTTGGTAAAAGTGTTAAGTGCCAAATTTACAGAATAAGTGTAGTTTCCGGATTTCATATATACTTATTTTGAAGGTTCCTAGAAGTACTTCACAATTAACCTCGAATATATGTCCTTTATTCACACGTTTTCACTGCTTTACGGATAACACGCTACAACAGGAAACATGCTATAACATGGTATGACAGGAAGTCAAGCATTACCTGAAGGGCATGGCCTCCACAGAGCAGTCCGTATCAGACCACACAACAGTCGAGTCGTTTGTTTGGTTTTTTTTGATACCGAGGATCAAACTCACGACCTCATACTTGTCAGGCAGGCGCTTGTGCTGCTGAGTTAAATTCCCAGCCCAAGAGTCTAGTTTTATAAAAGGGGTGCTTTTGTTTTCGTTTTTTTGAGACAGGGTTTCTTTCACTATGTCATTCAGGCTGGCCTCGCACTTGTGGTGATCCTCCTCCCTCGTTGTCCCACATGCCTGGATTACAGGCCTGCACCACCCACCCAGAAGAGAGGAGCTCTAAGCAGAGCTCACAACCTGGTGTGGCTCAGTAGTAAGTGCCTGCCTAGCATGTGTGTGTGTGTGTGTGTGTGTGTGCCCCAGGGTTTCAACTCTAGACCACAAAAAAAAAAAAAAAAAACTGAGCTGCCTCTTGTTTTCCATCAGCTCCTCCCTAGAGCAAAGGACTGGGTGAGCCAGGGGGCTCCCTGGGAGCTGGGAAGGCCCTACCACATGGAGCTTGGTGATGGCGGCCTCGGGCAGGAGGCAGCAAGGACGAATGAGCTCCTCCAATGGTGGCTGTCCCTATGCCAGGCAGGAGCCTAGCACTGCCCACCCAGCTGGTCCCCACAGCTGCCCAGGAAGGTCTTTAGTGCTCCCTGCCATACAGAGGACTGAGACACTGGCCCTATCCCCAGCTGCAGCCTCGCTACACCTCCAAGAGTAACCCTGCTCGGAGTTCCTCACACATCAAGACCTAAATGCAGCTCCCCAACCACACAACTAGAGCGCCTTTGGCCAAGCCAGTCTCCCACCCGCACCACTGTCCTGTGTCCTGCAGTCCTGTACTCACAGCTAGCGGGGGAGGTCTGCTCAGGAACAGCTCCATGGGACCACAGAAACAAGATGTGGTGGCAAGGATCTGGGGGAGAGGGCAGGCCCCACAGAGGGTCCAAAGGCCTCCCCAGGCCTCAACTGTCATGTGAGGATGGAAGTGAGCCCAGCTCAGCTCCTAGGGATGCCAGGATGACTCAACTTTACAGCTGCTCAGTCCCACTTGTGGGACCGTAAGAGGCTGGGAGGTGGAGAAAACAGTTGTCTGAAGACCTGTAGTCATGGCTAAGGGCTACAGAATGCACCAGGGGTATCAGCTGCTCAGCCTTTGGGAAAGATACATAACTAAAGTAGTTTGTTCCTGTTGCTGAGAAGACTTCACACCAAGACATCCTTAACATTCACTTCATACAACTCACTTTGCTATGGACTGAATGTTTGTGCCCACCTAAAATGTGGATGTTGAGGTCTGAAGTCCCGAGGAAAAGAATTAGGAAGTGGCCTCTGGGAGGTGACTGGGTCAGGAGGGTACCACCCACATGGCTGACAGCGCTCTCAGGGAAGAGGCATTCAGGAGATCCCTTTCCCCTTCCCACCATGTGAAGCCACAGCTGGCTGACATCCATGAAACAGGACAGGGGCCCTCACCAGATAGAGACCTTGGTACTTTGACCTCAGACTCCCAGCTCCAAAATTAAGTAAATTTCTGTTATTTATAAGCCATCCAGCCTGTGGTATTTTGTTATAGCGGCCTAAACAAACTGACACTACTTCAGTAGTGTTTTGGTTTTTCGACAGTCTCACTATGTTTTGGTTTTTTGACAGTCTCACTATGTAGTTCGGGCTAGCCTCAAATTCACAGTGATACTCCTGCTTCTGTCTCCCCAACTGCTGCAATTACAGGGATGTATCACCATTCCTGGCTTTTTGTTGTTTTTTGAGACATGTCTTGCTATGCAGTTCAGGCTGGCCTTGAACTTTTGGCAATCCTCTTACTTCAGTCTCCCAATGCTAGGATTACAGGCATAGGTTAGGCCCCTAAGCATTACTTTTATTGCTTGGTTGGTTTTCTGTCTCAGGCTAGGGATTTAGCTTAGTACCAAAGGAAAAAAAAAAAAAGACAGGGTCTCACTATGCAGTTCAGGCTGGCCTTGAACTCACTTTGTAGCCCAGGTTGGTCTCAAACTTGCAATGATCCTGCCTCAGCCTCTCGAGTGCTGGGATTACAGGCCTAACCACCATACCTGGCTCTAAGCACTACTTTTTAAAATAAACCCTATCACCTGAGAATTGAACTCAAGTCCTCAAGGCCAAGCCACTGGCCTCAGCTCCAAATAGCCTATGAGTACCAGGATACCCTTCCCAGCAGGTCCCACAGGTGAGCGAACTTTTTCCTTTTATTCTTGTTCACATTCAAGGCATAGATAGCTTTGTTTCAGCAGGAACAATACAGGAACAGGCAGTACGCCTGGGAGAGGAAGGAGATTGTCCCTCCTCCAGCCTCTTCTACTTCAAGCAGCTACAAAGAGGAATAAAGACACTCACAGTTCATTGTGGCACTCTGCAGAGGGAGGAAGCCAACCCCTCCAGGAATCAGGTAGGAAATATGCTCTCCTATTCAGGGAGCCCACAGTGGGAACAAGCCCTGAGGAAAGGGCTCTCCCTGGGGCCCCTGCAGCCTGAAGAGAAAACTCACCCAGCTAGAGGAAAAGGGGCCTTCCCTGAGGTATAAGGTGGGCAACAGTTTAAATGAAGCTTCTGCTCCAGAGCTGCAGAATTCAAACACACAGAAGACCTCAGGAAAACACTTCAATAGCACAACACTGTCCTCCCAGGTCTCAGGTGATACCAGCCCCCGAGAATGGAAGAAAGGCATATTTAAAAGATCAGGCACTCTGCACCTCCACCATGCCTTGAGCTGATGCCCAAAGAAAGTAATAAATTTCCATCTGGAGTGTCCTCTACCTGGCCTGGGATAGGAGAAGCCATGTTCTCAGTAGACTCATTGCTGGTGATAATAAACTGAGCCCAAGTTGCGGGTTGGCTCCAGTTGCTGAAGGGGACTGAGTAGCTGGTGTTTCAAGCTGCAAAGGGCTGACCAGCCATACTCAGGTGACAGCAACCCAGGCTCTCCAAGATCGAGGATCCAAGAGAATATAGCCTATACACGTGCCTGTCCCCACGGACTGAGGCAAAGGACCCTCCTTTGTTCTGGCTACAAGCAAAATTTACTCTGCAACTCTCTGGGTGGGTGGGAGTAGGGTGGATACTCCTCACCAGCATCAGAAAACATGCTGATCACCCGGTTCCCAACCATCTAGAGCAGTCCCTCAGGTGCCTGGAGACCACTGTACAGCGCACAGCCCATGTCATCTATCTCGTCCTCCCGCAAGCTACCCAAGAGGTTCACACTGGGGTCAAAGTGGCAAGGCAAGCTGGCCTGCTCTAAGCTGCCTATGAGCAACTCCAGGGCCTGCAGAAAGTGCTCTCCCAAGGCCTCTTCAGTCCAGTCCACTTCCTTCTCCCCCAGATGCAGCACCACCTGGGCCAGATGGCCTCGGCCCAGGCGCCCCAGCGCCGGGTGGCGATGGCAGACACCACACAGCAGCAGCAGCAGCCTCTGGCGAGTGCCAGCATCATGGTCATCAAGGGCCTGCAGTCTGGCAGTCTCCACCGGATACAAATCCTGAAGCCACAGGTTCCCTGCCAGCCCCTCCAGGGGCCAGGCCAGAAGGAGACGGTTGTCCTGGTTGGCCCCAGTGACTGCCATGAGCACAATCATGGTGAGCTCCAGGCGCTCGTGCTGGACCTCCAGCAGCAGCTCCTCTGAGGCCACGCTGGGCCTGACGAGGCAGCCGAGCAGGCTGCCAATGGCCGGCCAATTGACTGAGGCAACCAAGGCTTTGCGGAGCAGTTCCAGCAGCACTCGAGGGGAGAGGTAGCCCCCAACCAGGAAGCGGTCCCAAGGGCTGCTCCCACGTGGGTGGAACTCAAGCTGAGTCCTGCGCACAGCCCAACAGCAAGGGTCCTGGGCCACAGTGTCCACTCCAGGCACCAGATTCCACAGCCCTGGCTCCAGTGCCAGCGGTGCCAGGAGGCGCACATGCTCTGTGGTCCCAGCCTGCAGCCCTTCGTACAGTGGTCCTCCAGGCACAAGTGCCCCAAAGGGCAGTTCTGGGAATTTGTTCCTCAAGTAGGCCTGCAGCTCCAGGGCAATGTCACCAGCCAGCTGTTTGGCCAAAGCTACATTAGCTGCTGGGATAACCACATGGTCCCGCTCAAATGCCAGCAGCTTCTCCTGGAACGTCAGACACAGTGGCGCTGGGGAGATGAGCTGAGGTAACGTCTGAGGCTCCGTATCTGTAGGTTCCTCTGCAGAATGAAGGGGCCAAGGGAATGTGACAGAATGCTCCACAACAAGTTCAGAGCAATAACTGAGCAACAACTTAGCTGAGTGATAACTCGTGTCCTTGTTCCACACCTGAAATGAGCACTGAAAAAGCACTGACTCCAGGTCCTCAGGACAGTGGGTGCTTGATGACAAAAAACTTACCTGCTTAAAGTCCCAACATCCTGGCCCTATAGGTAAAACAGCTCCATGCAGGGTGGGAAGTCTTGCCCCTCTCCAGGCCTCAGTTTTCCCACCTGAGGCTATCTACTTTACTTGGGTAAGAAAAGGACAAAAACATGATACTAGAGTGAGTGCTGTAGCTCAGTAGTAGAGAGGTGAGACTCTCAGCACCAACACCAGCACCAAAGCAAAACAAAATAAAATACCCATTAAATATCTAAGGAGCCCACAGCCCAGAGAGGAGCAGGGGCTCACGTAGGGTTGCAAGAAGTCAGTGGCAGAGCCTGGAATGCCCCTCCCAAATGTGGACTGCCCCACCTACAACAGAAGGGAAGGAGTGCTGCTCACCTGGACCAGAGAGTGAGGGGGCCAGGGGTGATACGGGATGACTGAGGGCAGCAGGCGGGGGCCGGGGCTGTTGATGTGGTGTGGCCTTGAGCAGACTCAGTTCCTTCCAGCTGTCTCCCTTGGCATCATCCTCATCCTGAGGGCTAGTGGCCCTGTCAATAAGCTGCAGGCAAAGTGACACAAATCAGAGCATCTAATGCCTGGGCAGCCATAGCAAAGCCTGGGGGCAAAGCAAACCAGAATGATGGGATAGAAAAACAGGAGTCCTAGGTTCCAATGGCAGCCTTAGGAAGTCTCACTGCCTCTGTGGGACCCATCTACATGACCCAGCCCTATCCTCCTATTCTGGAAGCCTAACACAGGCCCCACCCAGCCTGGCCTTACCCGCTTCACAGCCAAGGTGGCAATGCCCAGCACAGCAGCCCCACCCACGCCCAGGACCAGACGGGCGTTGGCCAAGAGGAAGTCCACAGCACTGCCCAGGCCTTCCTCACCACGCTGCTTTCCCCGCTTCTGGGAGAACTCGGCCATGGTCTGCCTGCAAGAGAAGCAGGAGAGCAGGGCAAATGAGGGTTAGGGTGGGGGTAGCCAGGCTGGCAGAGGGCTGGCACAGGCAAGTGCTCTAGGATAATTGAGGGGTGGGCCTTAGTTGACTTCCTAGAAATTTCTAGTAAGGGAGCACTCAAAGGACTTCTTTCCAGGTGAGACTGAGGTGAGCTCTTTCCCTAAAACCTGTAAACAATCCACCACTGCAAAGGGAGCTCATACAGAAAGGCACTGGGCATGTGGCAGGTCAGAGGGGTCATATTTCAAGACCTGTACAAGACCTCTGAAATAACCAGATCAACTCATGAGGTTGGTCTTATCATCATCACCCCAGAGATGGAAGCTGCCAAGTCCCTAAGTAAGTGGTGAGATCTCAGAGCAGTGACTACAAAGCCTCCAGACTCTCACCATCCCCAGAATCCAAGCTAATCCTTCCCAGGCCACATGGCCAGGCCCTCAGCTTCCTAACCAACTTGGGGCACAGGAACCTCTCTGATATTGTCAGGAACAACCCAAAATCCAGAGAAGACCTCAATTTTGGGTCCCAGGAGGTCTGGTGCAGGGGAAGCTATCAGATCTTTGGTAGGGACCACAATGAAACTCAGTTACCCCACCAAATCTTGACAGGAAAACTATCAGAGGCAGAACAGTCAAATCAGAGGACATGCCGAGTGAGATGGCTGAGGCTGCTCCCGAGGCTAGAAGCCTCCTGCCATGGATATATGCAAGTCAAGGCTGAAGACCCCACAGTTGGGGTGGCAAGCACAGCACCACTACAGATGCAGCCCTAGAGGGCTTCCTAGGGCCTCTGGAGAGAGGGCTTTCCAGGCCTCTTGGGCCTGGGACAGTGCTAGAGATGGAAAGATGTGTCCTCAGCTACTGGAAGCCCAAGCGACAGAGAAGATGAGGCAAGGACCTGAAGTCAGGGCCTGTTTGCTCACCTGTAAAAGGGCCCTGGTAACAGTGAGGAAGGCTTAGAAGTGAGCGGTTCTAAAGTCTGTGACTGGGTGGGGCCAGGCACTTGGGAAGAGGAGGCGGAAATCTCCCAGGGCCCAGTCCGCTAAACTACAAGGTCACAGCCTGCTGGTATCAAGGACTTCTGCCCTTCCTGCTGGACTCTGGGTATCTGGAACCCAGTGGCCAGATGACAAGATGCCTGGAGTAGCTGAAGCCTGAAGCACTGTGTGACTAAGCCTGGACACCTGTCTGAAGGGGGCAAACTAAAAATAAGATAGAGCTCTGGGGCCTTCCAGGTTATAGGCCAGCCAGTTGACCCACCATGGCCCCGGAGCCACTGTCTGCTTCCTCATCCGTTGCACGGGGACCAATACCGACAACACTTTCAGAGGGACCAGGAATCCATTTTGCAAACTGTAAAGCGATTTTAATTCCAGCACCTGTCTAGAGAGGATTCAGCCTGGACCCTGCCGAGGTCGGACAGGCCCCAACCGCAAGCCTTCTAAGTCTGGGAGGATGGAGAAGGCAGGGGTGTTTAAAAATAACCAGACTCTACGCAATCAGTCCCTGGATACCACCTGTCCTTCCTCTCCAGGGCCAAACCCGTTTGTCCTGGACCAAGGCTGAGCAGGCCGCGCAGCAGCCCCTAGGTGAACCTGTTATAGCCGTATTCAGAGAGGTCACCAACACCCTGGGAACCAAGGGCAGTACCCCAAACTGGAAGGGCCAGGATGGATTCGAACTCGGGCTTTGGGACCCAAAGTCCTCCCCTCCCAGAGGTGCTGACTACGGGCCACGCCCCCGAACTGTGCCCCGGACGCGGGCCCCGCCCGGAGATGGGTGACCTAGGGGACCGCCTCATCACCCTGCTGGCCATACCTCCGTCTCTGTGTCAGCGCCCAACCGGGGGACGCTCTGCTCCGCTAGGACCCAGACCTCAGACCCTCCTGGCAGTGGAATGTGGAGGACTTGGGAACAGAATGCCGCGGCCCGGAGCGCGGCCGCTGGCCCTGGAGGCACGCTGACAAGCAGGCCCTCGCACCAATCGGAGCGCTCCATTCCTGCAGCTACGTTCCAAAACACTGCGCGGCTCAGCCAATGACGGGGAGCCCACGCCCCCTCCCGTCCGGTGCGTTCCCTCCGAGGCGGAACTCGCTGAAGGTCTCCGAATTTAAAGGCGCAAGACCGCATTTCGAGCCAGCGACGAGGCGGTGTGAATGCCATAGTCTTGGGCCCATACGACTCGCATATGGTTGTAATGAGAGCCTCCGTCTGCAGAAAGTTGTCTGCGCCCACGTTCCTTCCAGAGGCCAAGCAGACAGATGGCACTTGGCCCAAAAGCCCCCATTTTGTCTCAGGTCACCTCTGTGAAAGTCCCTGCTGGTTTCCTATTACCTACTGGACCGCCAGGCACTGAGTGTGGTTCAGTTTCCAACACCCAGTGCGTGCGACACGTATGAGCCATTCAACTACCAGAATTCAGTTTCTGTCTTATAAGACGAGACTCTAGACACTTGCACCCACCGCCGAAAAGAGTAGTTAAGCAGGTCACTGCGAAAGCCGCGACAGCAAGCAGGTTCTAATTATGCGGGACGCCTCTCTCCCAGAGCTTAAGACAAATCAATCACTAAGTAGCGGAGGAGTCTTGACACTAAGCAGGAATAATAATATAGTAACCTGCCACCCAGCGCCTGCAAAATACTGTGAATTACGCGTGCTTTTGCTTTTTCATTTCTGGTAACTGTAGGAAACGCTATACGGACGAAGAAGGAGCACAGTTGGGGCCGAAGACACAGATGTCTGTCTAACCCCGTGCCGTCCTACACAGAGACTGCCGGAAAATGCGGCCCTGAGTCCAGATTCTTGCCAACATCTGCAGCAGCCCAATGGACAGTGCCTGCCTAGTCCTGCAGGGCCAACATCCTTTCCCCTGGACGCTGCGACTGAGGCCGTGGATACCTCCAGCGCGGCCACAGCGGCGCCCAGACTCCCGGAGGCCTCTCCAGTCCCGGAGGAGGCCCGACGCTTTGCGGGCTCCGGGCGCGGGCGGGTTAAGGGGCGGGGCGGGGCCGGCACCGCCCCGCCGCGGCTCCCGGCCCCCCCCCCGCCCATCCGCGGGCCCGGCAGTGAGAGCGGCGCCGCCATGGAGGCTACCGGGGTGCTGCCGTTCGTGCGTGGCGTGGACCTCAGCGGCAACGACTTCAAGGTGAGCTGGGCCGGGCGGCAGGGCTGAGCCGGGCCTCCCGCCGCGACAGGCCGTGCGGCGCGCCGTTTCCTGTCCAGCCGCCGCCGCCGGGACTGCGGGCCGCCCGGGCGGGGCTCGCCGCCTGCCTCCCCGCCCGGAACCCACCCGGGCCTGGGCTCCGCGCCGCGCGGGGGCCGGCTGGAGCCACGACCCTACGACCCAGTTTTCCCGTATCGACGCCCCTGTGCTCCCACTCCTCTGAGGTCACACGCCCGAACTAGCCCTGACTCAGGCCGGCCCCGCAGCCCAGGCTGCCCGGGGCGGGTCTGGAGCGGACTCATCCCTGCGCTGTCGCCACCCCCCACCCCGCCTTCACCACACCCACACCCCCACCTCCACCCTCACCCCGTGTGGTCTTGGGCAAGTCACTTCCTCTCTTAGAACCTGGGTTTTCTCATCCGGTGAAAGGCTTGAAAGTAGACAGTCTGAATGTCTGGAATGTAACGACATCTGTTGGTATGGAGAGTGTTAGGCAGGTGTGCAAGGTCCGGGGTGACAGTCTTCTGAGCAACTCCTGGGCTGATAGATCTGGGGACAAGGAGCCCAGCCCCTGCCTGAGCCAGGTGGTGGGGAAAGGAGGTGGTTCTAGAGAGTGAAGCATGAGGTAAAGTCAGCGTCAGTACCGAGGGCCAGTGGGGAAGGGAAGGGGAGCTGGCCCGGAGGGCCTGGAAGGGCCCAGGGCGGTGACAGGTGACCAATCTGTTCAGATACCAGCCTGGGACTGAGGAGAAGGTGGGCTCATCTGTCTTTAGTTGCGTTTGTGTGCGCCTTTGATTGTATGCACAGCCAGCCACACTGCCTTCGCTCTGACCCCTCCCCACTGTCCTTATTTGGGGTCTCCCTGCATCTTTTCTGGACCTGGAAAGTCTGAGTCACCAACTGGGAATGTGGCTGTAGGGGTAAGGGACAGAACCAAAGGCACATGCTACCCCAGACTGGACTCAGTGCCACAAGGCCTAGGGTGATGTGAAGGCTTTGGAATATGAAGAATAAATGAATGAGTGAATGAATGAACGAGGCGATGCTTGTACAGGGTGCGGTGCTAGGCCCTTAACTCAGTTGTAGTTTAGACCTTGTCAGGAACCGCTGATATGCTGATGGTGCCATGGGGGGACAGTAGAGCCTTGGCAGTTGCTGGGACCCCAGGTGGCCCAATCAGGAACGTTAGCAAAGTTGAACACAAAGTGGATGCTGGGATGTCATGTAAAATAAGCCAGCTTCACCCAGGCCTTCCTGGGGCTCAGGCCAATAGCAGAGATAAACCTTAGGTCAACATTTTGTCACATGAGGGCTTTTATTAGCCCCATTTGAGACACAGAGTTACAAAGTATCTTGTCCAGGGCCTCAGAGCTGGTGAGTTGGCTCTGCCCCCCCCCCCACAAAGATTCTTACAGGCAGAGGGAGGGACCAGAGCGGGGTAGGGGTGCCCTTTATTAAAATGAGCCTCACCGTGACATGCCCCCACCAGGGTGGCTACTTCCCTGAGAATGTCAAGGCCATGACCAGCCTGCGATGGCTGAAACTGAACCGTACAGGCCTCTGCTACCTGCCGGAAGAGCTGGCTGCTCTGCAGAAGCTGGTAAGGGGCCTTGGGCATTCAGGGAGGGGCTCTGTCTGGATGGGGCTAGGCTAGGTGAGCAGGACCTGCAGGGAAGGTAAAGTACTTAGAGGAAGAACACAGCTGTGAGTAAAACTGTGGAAGGAAAGTAAACACTGCATCCTAGGAGGTGTGCAAAAAGGAGCTGGGTGTGCAAGGGAGGGAGGCTGCAAAAGTGGTTTGGGCTGGTGGACCCTCCTGGATAGTGCACAGTTTGAGGGTACCTGGGGACTGTGGACACCCCACCTACCCTCTGCTCTGCTCTGCACCTCTGCTTCCCTGTCCTGGCCCAGGAGCACTTGTCTGTGAGCCACAACAACCTGACCACACTCCATGGAGAGCTGTCCAGCCTGCCTTCGCTTCGGGTGAGTGCTGGCCAGGAGGCCGCCAGCTGGGGGACCTGAGGTCAGAGCTGGAACCCTAGGTTGGGCCAGTGTCTCTGTCTACCTCCATGTCCAGTTCAGGTGCCAGGTGTCCCAGAGGGGCCCCTGTTAGTTCAAGAGAATACAGTTATGTCCTGTGTAAAGAAATTCATGTGGATCAGAGAATTCCACAGGGGAAAGGTTAAAACAATCCCAGTCCCGCCCCCATTTTGAGAACTTGTTTGGAGGTGCTGGCAGGGAAGTGCAGCTACTTGTATACCTTTGACTGAGGAACAGTCCTCCTCCCCTGAGGGTACGTGTCCCTTTGACCAAGGGTGGCTTCAGGAGGGAGGTACATGGAGCGGTGAGGGAAGAAGGGGAAGCCAGATCAACCCTGGTGATCAGTGGGGTAACAGATGTCATAGCCAGATTGCCCTCACATCTCCCACCATCATTCTGGACAGACATGTTAACAATAGCAGTGCAGCCCCACCCCTTCGCCTCTTGGCCACTGACACACAGCCAAAAAGTACTGTAGTTGGGATTGGGTTTGGTGAGCCAGGAAGAGTCTGACATTCCTGAACATCAGGCCGCTGGCCACCTCTACAGGCCTGAGGTAGGGTTTTCTGGTCCCAGGCCAGAGTCCTAAATGCTTACGGCACACCCTCAGGATTTGGGCTCCCTAAGTTGGAAACTGGAGTCTGCCGCTTCCTGGCTACACAGCCTTAGACAGGTCCCTGCCATTCACTGGGTTAGGGGTGTCCTGTAAGCTTCACTGTACAGACAGTAGGGTTGCAGAATTTTCAGGGGCTGGCTGAGCATAGTAGCACATACTCGTAATCCTAGCGCTCTGGGAGGGTAAGAATGGAGAATGGCAAGTTTGAACCCAGCCTGGGACATTTAGCAATTTAGCAAAACACTGTCTCGAAGAATATTTAAAAGGCTGGAAATGTAATTCAGTGTGAAGGCCCCAGGATCAGTCTTCAGTACCACAGGGGTGTGGGGTGTGGTGTTATTAGGGGCTAAAGCTGGAAAATCACAAGTTTGAGCCTATTTGGGGCAACTTAGTGAGATATTCTCAAAAAAAAAAAAATTTAAAAAGGGCTGGGGATATAGCTCAGTAAGAAGGCCCTGGGTTCAATCCCCAGTGCGAACGAAGGAAGGAAGGAAGGAAGGAAGGAAGGAAGGAAGGAAGGAAGGAAAAAAAATGGGAGGCCGGAAGGGAAGGAGGGAGGGTGGCCGGGGCACTTCCTGTTACCTTTTTTGTCACTTGCAACTATAACATCATTCCCTGGCCCTGTCTTCTGCTGCTCTTGAACTCTGTGCATCTGTCCTTTAAGCAGAATTCCTTGAAGTCCACACTCTGATTTCTCTTCAGTGCACTACTTCCTTCTGTCTTAAAGATAAGCTAATTCAGAACAACACCCTAATTTGCCTTCTGGAATTAAGAATAGGAATTGTTTGATCAGAAAAGGTTCCCTGAGGGCCCTGTGCTGAACACTGGAGTACGCTGGAATTGGGCTGTGAGGTTTGAATCAAAATTCACCAGGAGCCAAGCATAGTGCCATGCACCTATGATCCCAGCACTCGGGAGGCTGATGCAGGAGGATTGCTGTGAGTCTGAGATTAGCCTGGGCTAGAAAGTAGTCCATGGTTAGCCTGAACTACGTAGCAAGACCCATTTTCCCTTCCTTTCTTCCTTCCTTCGTTGGCAATGGGGATTGAACCCAGGGTCTTCTTACTGAGCTATATCCACAGCCCTTTTTAATTTTTTTTGAGAATATCTCACTAAGTTGCCCAAGATAGGCTTAATCTTATGATTTTCCAGCTTTAGCCCTTAATAACACCACACCCCCACACCCCTGTGGCACTGAAGATTGAACCTGGGACCTTCTGTATGAAAAACAAAAACAAACAAAAATACTAAAAATAAAAAATAAATTTGACAGGAGGATAATAAAATCCCACCAGGGGCTGAGAATTTAGCTCAGTGGTGCAGCACCTGCCTATCAAGTGTGAGTCCCAAGTTCGATTCCTGCCCCCTGAAAAAAAAAAGAAAGAAAGAAAAAGAAAATTCCACCAATGGCAGAACTGTGTGAGCAAAGATGTGGGAAGGCACTCAGGCCTGGCTTCAGTAGGTTTCCTAAGGAAGCATCCCACCTTGACCTCTCTTCTTTCTGGGTGGGAAAGTGAGAAATCGTGGATTCTTATGGATTATCCCTAGGCCATTGTAGCTCGAGCCAATAGCCTGAAGAATTCTGGAGTCCCTGATGACATCTTCCAGCTGGATGACCTCTCTGTTCTGGTTAGTGGCTACCCACCTCTCTACCCGATCCCTTTGCTAGCCCAGCCATTCAGTCCTCTGTCTCTCTTAAGCCCTTAAACCCCCATGCCCACTTCCTTGCAGCAGTGTCCTGCATAATCCCCACGATGGCAGAGGCCTGGCAGGGTAGGGACACCCCTGACCTGGGCCATGCCCCTCACACCCAGGACTTGAGCTACAACCAGCTGACAGAGTGCCCACGGGAGCTGGAGAATGCCAAGAACATGCTGGTGCTGAACCTTAGCCATAACAGGTACTGGCCTCAGGGTGTACCAGGGCTGAGCCTGGGGCGGGTACTGTGTGAAGCTGACTCAGGTCGCCTTCCTCCCTGCCACCTGCAGCATTGACAGCATCCCCAACCAGCTGTTCATCAACCTCAACGACCTGCTGTACTTGGACCTCAGTGAGAACCGCCTGGAGAGTTTACCACCGCAGATGCGCCGCCTTGTGCACCTGCAGACGCTGGTGCTCAGTGGGAACCCACTGCTGCATGCACAGCTCCGGTGGGCCCCGTCGTCTCGCTCCCCTTCCTGCCCACCCCAGCCTGTCCTTCCCGGGGGTGCACACACTCTCACCTGTCCTTTCTCATGTCTAACCTGCAGCTGGCCTTCACCTGCCCCTCCAACCCCTGCCCAGGCCACCCTGTCCCCAGCCCTAATGACTCCTGTCACCCTGGCAGGCAGCTTCCAGCCATGACAGCCCTTCAGACCCTCCATCTGCGGAACACACAGCGCACCCAGAGCAATCTCCCCACCAGCCTGGAGGGCCTGAGCAACCTTGCAGGTTGGGACCATGCCAGGGGCCCCTTCTGGGATTCTGGATCCCTCCCTCACTTCCTCATGTAAAAAGAGGCTAAACTCTGCTTTCCAGCCTTTTTCAGTAGTTAAGATTATTTCAGTTGTCATCATGATAACCATTAGTGACATTGTATTGTGAACACTTACTTTTTGCTTAGACCCACTTAGCATTGGGAAGTTTTTCTTTGGATGGGGAAACTGCAGCTCACACACATTGCCACAGCCTGACGGCAGCAGAACTGGGGTTCACTGTAAAGCTGGTTACCCCAGCGTCTGCTGGGCAGGCCCCAGCTGATGTGCTCTACCTGTCACCCTAGATGTGGACCTGTCATGCAATGACCTGACACGGGTGCCCGAGTGCCTGTACACTCTCCCCAGCCTTCGTCGCCTCAACCTTAGCAGCAACCAGATCACAGAGCTGTCCCTGTGCATTGACCAGTGGGTTCACGTGGAGACCTTGAACCTTTCCCGAAACCAGCTCACCTCACTGCCTGTGCGTGTGGGACCTGGGGGGGTGGGGGGTGCTGCCGGGCTTGGACCTGACCACTCTACTGCCCGGCTCTCTTCAGTCGGCCATTTGCAAGCTCACCAAGCTGAAGAAGCTGTACGTGAACTCTAACAAGCTGGACTTTGATGGGCTGCCCTCTGGCATCGGCAAGCTGGCCAGCCTGGAAGAGTTTATGGCTGCCAACAACAACCTGGAGCTGATTCCCGAAAGTCTTTGCAGGTGCTGGGAGTGTTGGGCAGAGAACCCCAGAACTAGAGCCAGAACCCAGTCTGCATCTTTGGAGATGGGTTAAGTGGCTTGTGTGAAGGCCCTGTGGTTCCATGCAGCCATTCCTGACTTGGGTTCTCCAGAACAGCCTTTGGAAAGACACTGTTTTAAGGCCAGAACAATTCCCGTGCCACATAATCTGTGGCCTCAGCACAGCTTCCATGAGCTGCTGGGGGAACAGCGCCCCTGTCTCTGAGAGTAGAGGACACTGCTCACCCAGTTGCCCTGGCCTTATCTGCCACTCTCCCCTTCCTCAGGTTTGGAAGTTTCCCCACCTGTAACCCCTTGTCCTGCTCTGGCCCTGTCCTTATAGATGCCCAAAGCTGAGGAAACTTGTCCTGAACAAGAACCGGCTGGTGACCCTCCCAGAGGCCATCCACTTCCTGACAGAGATTGAGGTCGGGTGGGCTAGGGCCACTGAGGGTGGGGAGGGCTCAGGAAAGACCGAGCAGAAAGGTGTGCCCTGGAGTAAGGGGACCCTGCAGAGGCCTCCTGGGGGCAGTGCTGGGTGCCAGTGGGGAGGAAGTGAACCATGTCTCTGACACACTCACCCTAGCCAACCACAGAGGTGGCCAGGATGCACACCTGACCTGCGGAGTGATGTGTGTGTGCAGACTCAGTGCTAGCTCTGATTGTCTTGGACAGGTCCTGGATGTGCGGGAGAACCCCAGCCTGGTTATGCCACCCAAACCTGCTGACCATGCTGCCGAGTGGTACAACATTGACTTCTCGCTGCAGAACCAGCTGCGGCTGGCAGGTGCCTCCCCTGCCACAGTGGCTGCAGCAGCAGCAGCTGGTGAGTGATAAATCTGGCCTGAGAGCAACTGTCTGGGCATCAACTTTCTCATCTGTAGACTGGGTGGGATATGGCTCTCTGGCCATGGAGGATGCGGTTGGCCTGAAGCTGGCTGGATGCCCAAGGGCACTGTCCAGCCAGGGTTCAAAGGCTTGTCCCCCACACTCTCAAGCAGGGAGCGGGCCCAAGGACCCCTTGGCTCGCAAGATGAGGCTGCGAAGACGCAAGGACTCAGCCCAGGATGACCAAGCCAAGCAGGTGTTGAAGGGCATGTCAGATGTAGCCCAGGAGAAGAACAAAAAGCAGGAGGTGAGCCAGACCAGGGCTGGTATGGGACAGGCCGACTGGACCCTGCTCAAGGTCAACTGTTTGACCTAGGCCAAGAGGGATGGGACCCTGGGCAGAGAAGATGGCTGTGCAAAAGCCCTGCAATAGGGAACAAGTATAGGCCAGGCTGAGTGGCTTCATAATCAAGCCATGCACTGTGATTGTGTCCCCAGGAGATCGTGGACACCCGGGCCTCCGGGGGTAAGGTGCGGCGCTGGGACCAGGGCCTGGAGAAGCCACGCCTTGACTACTCGGAATTCTTTACAGAAGATGTGGGCCAGCTGCCAGGCTTGACCATCTGGCAGATTGAGAACTTTGTGCCTGTGCTGGTGGAGGAAGCCTTCCACGGCAAGTTCTATGAGGCTGACTGCTACATTGTGCTCAAGGTGGGGCCTGGCTTCGCAGGGCCATCACCTTAGATGGTTCACCTCCTGACAGTGGGATCCAGTGGGAGGCGGGAGGTGGACAGGCCAGGTGGAGATGGTCTAGGGAGTGAGGACAGTGTGTCCATCCTGGGGCTGGGACGCTAGAGCGGGCCATAGGAAGTCTCTTATGGTGCTGCCTGTGCTCCCAGACCTTTCTGGACGATAGCGGCTCCCTAACCTGGGAGATCTACTACTGGATTGGCGGGGAGGCCACGCTTGACAAGAAAGCCTGCTCTGCCATTCACGCTGTCAACCTGCGGAACTATCTGGGTGCTGAGTGCCGCACAGTGCGGGAGGAGATGGGCGACGAGAGTGAGGAGTTCCTACAGGTAAGGACAGGCAGGAGTAAGGGGTGCCGGGGCTTCCTGTGTGGGCTGTTGGGGGTGCTAATTGGGCAGGGTTAGGGATGTGTAGCCAGCCCTAAAACAGCTGGCATGGGGAGGTCTGGGGAGGCCAGAGAGGCCAGAGGTGGCTGAAGGCTAGGTTAGTAGAGCCTGAGGTTGGAGGCTGTGGCTGAGGAGAAGGGGGCCTGACAGAAGGAGCTGGGAAAAAATATGGCGAAGAGAGATGGAGGCTGGAGCCAGGAGCTGTGACAATTGGGTGCCAAGGAGGCCAGGCGAAGTCCAGTCTGGAATAAACTGCAGAGCAGGTCAGCGAGCCGCTGTGCCCCCCCTCCCCCACCCCCCTCACTAGCTGGTTGTCTGCAGACACACACACTTTATGATTTTACTCAGGTTCAGCCAGGTCTGCACACTTCCATAGACCAGCCCACCTCTATACCTCACTGGGAAGGGTTGGAGGTGAAGATTTGAGGGGTACACACATTTGAACATATTGACCCAATCTTAAGCACACAAATAAACCCGTTTTTATCCCATCCCTTTACCCCAATGCATTTGTATTTATAGACACCTTATTTTTTAAATCATAAGATTTGTAGTAACGTGGTAAATTTGTATACAGCTCTGCCCAGCCTCATGAGGTATCTGGGTGGGGCAGCTCAGTGATGAGGAACCTACCTCACGTGTACAGGTGTTTGACAACGACATCTCCTATATTGAGGGTGGAACAGCCAGTGGGTTCTACACTGTCGAGGACACACACTACATCACCAGGTGAGGACAAGTAGAGAATACTGATCTGGGCCAGGCTGGGAAGGGTTGGAGGTGAGGATTTGAGGGGTAAATTGGCCTCTTGGTGCCCATACTGAGCCACTCTTGTCCTGCTTCCCAGGATGTACCGTGTGTATGGGAAAAAGAACGTTAAGTTGGAGCCTGTGCCCCTCAAGGGGACTTCCCTGGACCCAAGGTGAGCCCCTATGTGTGGTGGGGGTCTTGATCCTCAACCTCCTTCCTACCTGTAGGGAACATATTAGGGCCTCCTAAAGTGCAGACTCTAGCAGAGCTTTTAACCGTTGTCCCATGGAGCTGGGTGGGAGGAGGGTCCTTGAGGCTCACCCAGAAGAGGGGCTAAAGCCCATACAATGTTTTTTTATTGTTGTTTGTTTTTGACCAGGGGCATGGGAACATCATTGTACAATGCCCCATCACTCTCTCCTGCCCCTCTGCTCCAGGTTCGTGTTCCTGCTGGACCGAGGCCTGGATATCTATGTGTGGCGGGGGGCCCAGGCCACACTGAGTAGCACCACTAAAGCCAGGTACAAGGCTATTGTGGATGCTTTATGCAGAGGAAACAAAAAGGGACATGGTCACTGAGGATCTTGTGTTCCATCCTCAGGCTCTTTGCAGAGAAAATTAACAAGAACGAGCGGAAAGGGAAGGCAGAGATCACACTGCTGGTGCAGGGCCAGGAGGCCCCAGAATTCTGGGAGGCACTGGGTGGGGAGCCCTCCGAGATCAAGAAGCATGTGCCTGACGACTTCTGGCCACCTCAGCCTAAGCTGTACAAGGTACACTGGACGGTGGGGTACAGGGCTGCCCAGCTGTTGGCAGGAAGGCCAGGTGGACTTGACTTGGGAGAAGGTGCCAGCCATTGGATGAGGAACAGCCTAAGCATCGGCTCTGAGCACAGTGAGAGTGCTCGCTTCTGGAAGGCGGGAGTTAGCGGAAGGTGCTGAGGTGCTGTGCTGGGACCTAGCTTTAATTTTGTGGTTGGGAAGCGGGGTTTCTTGGGGAGAAATGGGACAGTTCAGGAATTAGAAATGACAAAGCACCTGGAAAGGGAGCATGGCAGAGCACTGTCAACAGCCCTTCCACTAACAGCACAGTGGTTGAGCTCTTGCTTAGCAGGCATGAGGCCCTGGGTTCAATCTCTAGCACCACAGGTAACAAACAGAAAAGCTGGGCGTGGCGGACACATCTGCAACCGCAGTTACTGGGTGGGCCAGGGCCGGAGGATCTCAAGTTCAGGGCTACTTTGGGCTGAGAAATAGGCAGTTTAGGGAGACTCTGCCTCAATATAAAAAGGGCCAGGAATATACTTTGACCGTGGTAGAAGGGGAAAACAGGTCAAGAGAGGAAGAGGCAGTGGATTTGAGCTAGACAGCAAGGGAAAGGACTGACTCCAACTCGGGAGGCTGCTGTGGACCCCTACCATGTCTGTTCTTTTCTCCTGCCAGGTGGGCCTAGGCCTGGGCTATTTAGAGCTGCCACAGATCAACTACAAGCTCTCTGTGGAACATAAGAAACGGCCCAAAGTGGAGCTGATGCCACGGATGCGGCTGGTAAGACAAACAGGAGGGTGTGGGGGCCGTGGCTGTCCAGGTGCCTGAGTGTTGACCTCTGTTCTCTGCTTCTGCAGCTGCAAAGCCTACTGGATACGCGCTGCGTGTACATCCTAGACTGTTGGTCAGACGTGTTCATCTGGCTGGGCCGCAAGTCCCCGCGCCTGGTGCGTGCTGCTGCCCTCAAACTGGGCCAGGAGCTGTGCGGGATGCTGCACCGGCCGCGCCATGCCACTGTCAGCCGCAGTCTCGAGGGTACCGAGGCCCAGGTGTGCTCCCACCCCTGGACGCCCGCTCCCCATAGTCCTGAAGACCCTGTCTTGCCCTGACTCTGCAGGTTGTATTACTGTCCTGCAGAGCTGGGCCCAAACACTGCCCGTAGAACCACCTCTTCACAACCCATTCCATTTTTCTCCCAGGCTCAGCTTCCCCAGCCCAACTGCAGCTCTCATCAGGCCCCACCACCTGGGCCCTCCCAACCTCCTCAAACCAAGCCTCCTCAGACCCACCCAACTCCAGTTCATGGCCTCTCCCTGCTCTCCCCACCATGCAGGTGTTCAAAGCCAAGTTCAAGAACTGGGATGACGTGTTGACAGTGGACTACACACGCAATGCCGAGGCCGTGCTGCAGGGCCAGGGCCTGTCCGGGAAGGTGAAGCGTGACGCTGAGAAGAAGGACCAGATGAAGGCAGACCTCACTGCACTCTTCCTACCCCGGCAGCCCACCATGGCCCTGGCTGAGGTTAGGGGAGGCTGAGGCAGTGGGGTGGGGCTGGAGGCAGGGCCTGTGCCTGCGGCCCTCTGAGCCGCAGGGGCGGGGCCTTCCCCTGCAGGCAGAGCAGCTGATGGAGGAGTGGAATGAGGACCTGGATGGCATGGAGGGCTTCGTGCTGGAGGGCAGGAAGTTCGCACGGCTGCCTGAGGAGGAGTTCGGCCACTTCTACACACAGGACTGCTACGTCTTTCTTTGCAGGTGCGGCAGTAGCGTGCCCGCTTCCTGTCTTCTCCCTTGGGGCTCTGGCCCTGCTCACCTCCACATCTCCACAGGTACTGGGTTCCCATAGAGTATGAGGAGGAGAAGAAGGAAGACGAGGAAGGAAAGACTGCAGCAGAGGGCAAAGAAGGCGAGGAGGCAATAGCTGGGGTGGAGGAGAAGCAGCCTGAGGAGGACTTCCAGTGCACTGTGTACTTTTGGCAGGGCCGGGAAGCCTCCAACATGGGCTGGCTCACCTTCACCTTCAGTCTGCAGAAGAAGTTTGAGAGCCTCTTTCCTGGCAAGCTGGAGGTATGGTGCCCCAAGAGCTTGGGCCTATGGAGGGGGACGGATGGCACAGGCTGAGGGGCTGGGGGTTCCTGGAGCCTCCCCTGACACTTGTACACTTCCAGGTGGTACGCATGACACAGCAGCAGGAGAACCCCAAATTCCTGTCCCATTTCAAGAGAAAGTTCATCATCCACCGAGGCAAGAGGAAGGTGGCCCAGGGTACTCTCCAGCCAAGCCTCTACCAGATCCGCACGAATGGCAGCGCCCTTTGCACCCGGTGCCTGGCAGGAAGGGGCACGGTGGCTGGTAGGGGTTTGGGAGCAGGGCCTGACTCCTGGCTGACACCCCACTGCTTCCCAGGTGCATCCAGATCAACACTGACTGCAGCCTCCTCAACTCTGAGTTCTGCTTCATCCTCAAGGTTCGGTTGTACCTGTGAGCCAGGGCGCCAGGTCAGGATGGTAGGTGTGGGGCTGGAGCTGACCTGTTCCCCCACATATTCCACAGGTCCCTTTCGAGAGTGAGGACAACCAGGGCATTGTGTATGCCTGGGTGGGCCGGGCATCAGATCCGGATGAAGCCAAGCTGGCAGAAGATATCCTCAACACCATGTTTGAGGTTTCCTACAGCAAACAGGTGACTCAGGTGGGGTAGGTAGGCAGAGCAGGTGAAGGCCTTGGGTTGACCTGATGACCCTTTTCCTGCAGGTCATCAATGAAGGTGAGGAGCCCGAGAACTTCTTCTGGGTAGGGATTGGGGCCAAGAAGCCCTATGATGATGACGCTGAGTACATGAAGTACACAAGGCTCTTCCGGTGAGGGTTCTAGCCTTCCCTCCCCAACTTCCTTCTCAGTCCTAGTACTTGACCTCACTTTGACCCTTGAACTCCAGGTGCTCCAATGAGAAGGGGTACTTTGCAGTCACTGAGAAATGCTCTGACTTTTGCCAAGATGACCTGGCAGATGATGATATCATGTTGTTGGACAATGGCCAAGAGGTGAGACCCATATACATGCACTGACCCAGCCTATCCAAGGAAGAGCCTGTCCATTTGTAAATAGGAACTGTGGGACCAGAAGGGGAGCATTCCCAAATCACCGGGCGATGACCTACCCTATCCTCCCAGGTCTACATGTGGGTTGGGACCCAGACGAGCCAAGTGGAGATCAAACTAAGTCTGAAGGCCTGCCAGGTGAGCAGGAGAGGGGAAACAGTGGGGTGAGGTGAGGTATCTGTGGCTGGCCCACCAGGTGTGGGGTCTCTTGAGAGCACAAGGCCCACTGCCACCTCGTTCTAGGTGTATATCCAGCATATGCGCTCCAAAGAGCATGAGCGACCACGACGCCTGCGCCTGGTCCGCAAGGGGAATGAGCAACATGCTTTCACTCGCTGCTTCCATGCCTGGAGCAACTTCCGACAAGCTCTGGCCTAGACCATGTGTGTGGCCTGGGGTGAGGGGCCTCCTGACCACTTCTGCTAACTGAGAATGTACCCAGGTGACAGCCCCTGCCCTGGCCACCTGCCAGAGCCTTATCC
The DNA here is from genome assembly GCA_004027455.1 of Hydrochoerus hydrochaeris. Taxonomy (NCBI): domain Eukaryota; kingdom Metazoa; phylum Chordata; class Mammalia; order Rodentia; family Hydrochaeridae; genus Hydrochoerus; species Hydrochoerus hydrochaeris. The sequence goes on from PVLA01006263.1 coordinate 109,184, forward strand.
CTAGCAGCACTAACGGGGGTCTGGAAAACCAGTCTCCCCCACAGGAAGCACACATATGAAACCCCCTCCCCGGGGAAAAGCAGATGTGATTGCCCTTTAAGAGACATTAAATGCTTTTATTCTCAATATTAAAAATCAGTATTTTTAATATTAAAACATCACTAACTTTAAAAAGGGTCAGAAAAAAAAATCCAAGGTATAATCTACAGGAAAGCCCATCCTGACCCCCCCCAACACACATACATAACAGCCCGGCTGAGATGCCCAGCAGGGCTCCCCATCATACACACATAGGCTGAGGGCTGGCTCAGTGGCAAGTACCAAAATAGTTTTAGAAATGACTGTCCAGCCCAGCACAGGCATTAGAAAAATACTCTTTGCAAAGGGAGAGAGATAGGTGTGTGTGGAGTGAGAGGTGCCTGATGTTCAGCCCTATCCGCCCTCTCTAGAGGCAGCAGCCCTAGGGCAGACATTTGCCCTAGGGAAGATTGAGCCAGCCTGGTCAAGAGGCTCCAGAGAGACCCACAACCCTCCGTGGCCCAGTTTGGTGGGGACAGGATGGCAGGTCCACTGGAGCTCACAGGTTAGCAGATACACGTCTATGTTAAAGAACCAGGCAGAAGCCAGGGATCCAGGACACCAGCTCCAAGCAGGGCAAGAGATGGCTGGGATCGTGCTGGCCTTTCTGGTGGAGGAAGACAGGGGTATCAGAGAGAGCAAAGGAGACTTAAAATGGGCAGATGGCCTGTCAGACCTGGTCACACCAAGTGCCCCCATGCCGCCTGCTATCCAGGGCAGACAGAGCCCTTCCGTGACAGGCTTAATGGGACTCTGTTACACATACAACAACTGCCACACAGCACCCACTGAGGATAGTAACCCTAAGAGCAGACAACCAGGGACTGTGCAGTGTCTGTGTAGCTTGATGTGAATGGAGCACCAGGTAGCAAGTGAGCCAGGCAGCTCTTCAGGCTCAAGCTAAGCAGGGCTTACACTGAGACTGAGGCAGAACCAGGTAAGCCTCTGGCTAGGCTTGATGTGCCAGGCTCAATCCACAGGACCAACTTTGTGCACCTGAGTGGTCTCCTATGAAACGGCCCAGCCAAACTAGCCCTGGCCTCTGCACTCCTAAATTTCACACCCAGGACAGCCAAGAGCTTAACACAGGGCCTCTCTTCTGCCATCTAACTATGAAAGTCATGCAGCATGGGTGCCCTAAGCCCCATTGGGACACCTCATGGAAGACAACTAGGTCCCAGAGTGATCACTGGAGGGTCTGCCCTGTGGGGCCCAGCAAGCTGACAAAGCTGAGTGGGGAGGACAAGGTGTAGGGCCCCATCCTGTGGTACCTCATTTGATCAGGATGGTGCAGGCATGAGGCTCATCTTCTGCCAGGTTCTTCAGATTCTTCTCTGACTCCTCAGATCTGGGGCGGTGAACAGAAAGTCTGTATTGGGGGATGCCCTGCTGGTCCTGGGAGGGGAGCTTTACAGACAGGAAAGCTGGCCTCACCCCAGGAAATCCTTCACATCCTCCACTGTGACATCCCCTGTCGTGTCCAGAGTAGTGTCGGTGCTGGTAGCCGAGTCAATGGACATGGGTGAGAGTGTGGCCTCTGGCAGCTCTGGGGTATCTATAGGGAGGAAGTGATCAGCTCTTGCTGGGACCCTCAGCACCTGGGGTTACACATCCTAACAGGCACGTACCTGCCAGTGCTCTCCGCGGCATCCAGCCCTGGCTCAGCTGCTGCCCCTGCAGAAGCCTGCCCCCCCCAAGCAGTGTCCTCATTCCTCCCCCATGACCCCATTCTCTAAGCCCCTCACCAGCTCTCTTGCTGTGGGCAGGATCAGGGCTTGCATCATGGCTCTGTGGGGCCAGGATGATGCTCGGGGTCCCGTTAGCCTGGGTCAGCTTGGGTGACTCTCGGACCCTGTGGGTGCAGGGAACATGACAGGTGTTACCTCCTCTCTCTCCTACAGTTCAGCTAGTCCAGGGAGGGCACAGTCCAGGGTGATGAGACCTGACCCTGATTACAGGCCTTGGCCAGAGGTAGGCCCTCCACAAACCTGGTCCGGGTGGCATCACGGGGCCAGCTGATGTCGAGAGAGCAGAGCGGCTCTGTGATGTTTCGGGCACTCAGAGAGAAGCGTTCAAACTCTGATGGGGAAATCAGGTAAAAGCCTGGGAGGACAGGAGAAATACAGTCAAGAGAAGTGACAGCAGTCCAAATGCTCAGTAGGTCCCTGCCCAACACATGCTCATAGGGACTGTGCCACACCTGAAATGACCATCTAGTCCCATTCATGTCCCTCTTCCTCCCAACCACTCCACCCCGCCTCACCCTGACCGTGGCGTGTGAAAACACACGAGGCGATGCCACTGATGTCCTCCTTTCGGATACAGGAGTAGTGCACCTGGGGCCGCAAACCAGGCACGGAGAAGACATGCACGTCACCCAGGTTAGTGAGGCAGGCCAGGCAGGTCTCAGCATAGTCCTCACAGGCCACACTAGCAAACGTGGCCAGGGCTACCTTGCGCACACGACAGCCTTCATGGGCTGTCAGCTTGAACTTGGTCTTGGCGCTCACCTTGGGCAGTGTAAACACCTGGTGGAAGATGGGTAATGAGCAGAACCTGGGCCCCACTCCAAAGCCCAGCTTTCCTCGCAGGGCTATGCCCTGGACTACACTGCTACTCAAGACTCAAGCCCTGACCACAGCTGGACACTAAATCAACCAACAGGCAGGTCCTGAGGCTGTGTATGGCATTCCCACCAAATGTAAGCCTCTAGCAACTAGACTCAAGAAGTTCTGCAAAGGCCAGAGCCTGAGGGGAGGGACAGTGAATTCCCACCAGGCACTTGGGAACTCAGCAGGCATCAGGAATCTCCTAGGGAGGTCTCTGCTGGCTGGGGACATTGTGGTAGGGTAGGAAGGACTTGGAAAGCCTCATCAGAAGGGCACAGGTAGAGCAGGGGCTTTAAGGGGACCAACAGTAGGAACCCACACCAGCTCACCTTGAACTGCTCCTCAGATGCGATGAGCACGGCATGCCCACCCTGCATGTCTGGCGCCTGTGCCAAGTCCCGAGAGGCCTCATAGGGCTCAGGCAGTGGGCGTCCACGTCCGTCCAGCACAGCAATGGCCACTACTGGTGCCCGATGCATCAACTGCACCTCCTTGCCCAGCACAGCCTCCACTGCCCGCTCGGGCCGCTTCTCACTGCCTGCCATGGCTGCTGGCACCTCCAGTGCATAGGCAAACACAGAGCCTGAGTTGGTGCCTGCCCACATGGTGGGCCCGTGGTGGGCCGCTGCAAGGACACAGGCATAGTGAGAGGGTGCTCATCACAGTCTACCGTATCCTGCAGGCCCTTTCCCATGTCTCCCGCGCCTCCACTTGATAACTATGGTGCCTTGGACTCATGGTAGACGCCTTGTCCCACATCTCTCCAGTGACCCTGACTCACTTCACGGCTCGTCGATGCTCCTGCTTCCAGTCGCATTCTGGAAAGCAGCCCTCTGCAGAGGCACCAGTCACCTCAGGGACATCTGTGCAGCATGTCAGGGGCCCCAGACATCCCCGATCCCACCAACCTCTGTGCCCTCAGACTCCAGGCCCCCATGCTGACTCCTTCCTAAACAGCCCATCAACTAGCGCTGCACCCACCCTCTGCAGCTTGCTCCCTCCCTCTAAGTGGCCAGAGGGAAGCTCCAGCCTAGACTAAAATGAGCCAAGACCCACCCAGCACACTATCCACCCTGCTTTGTGTGATGGAGCTTATAGGAGATCTTTAGTGGAATCAGCTGAACTGTGTAGGTAGAGGGCAGATGTGAACATTCACCACTTTGCACCCTGGAAAGCTGATGAGCTACAGCAAAGCTGAGGCAGGAGGATTAAAACTTCAAGGGCAAACTTGGCAATTTAGACTCTATTCTTTTTTTTTTTTTTTTTGTCTTTTTGAGAGAGCGTCTATTTATGCAGTTCAGGCTGGCCTTGAGCTCACTTTGTAGCCCAGGCTGGTCTCGAACTCGCAATGATCCTCCTGCCTCAGCCTCTGGAGTGCTGGGATTACAGGCATGAGCTACCACACCCAACTCCTTAGACTATTTCAAAGAAAAAAAAAAAAAAAACAGGCATGGTGGTGCACCCCTGTAATCCAAGCACTCTGGAAGACTGAGACAGGAAGACCTCAAGTTTAGGCCCAACCTGGCCAACTCAGTAAGACTGTCTGAAAATAAATTTGTTTGTTTGTTTGTCTGTTTTTGAGACAGGGTCTCACTTGGCCTTGAATTCACTATGTAGCCCAGACTGGCCTAAAACTTATGATGTACCACAAGTTCAAGGCCATCCTGGGATACAGTGAGTTCAAGGCCAGTCTGAACTACAAAGCAAGACCCTGTCTTAAATGAACAAATGAAGGATGTAATGAAGTCTAAAGGCCCAACAATTCAATCCCTAGTGCTAGAAGAACAAAAAAAAAAAAAAAAAAATCCCAGGCTGCACCAAAGATCCTTGACAAATCATGTCAGAAAGGAGTGCCCACAGACTACCACAGACCAAGCATGAGCTGAGACATGAGGAATCAGCCTCCATTCCAGTGTCAGGGACACCCATCAGATACATGCTGAGTAAGGTAATTATGCCTGGGTTTTCTTCTAGAATAGTCCAGTAAAACACAACAGCATAGTAAAGGATGAACATAAAACAGCAGACACCCAGGGGTAAGGTAAAGTATGTGCAGCCACTGTACACTTTTCTATGTTTGTGTCATTATACAAGTTAAAAATCAATCAATTAGGTAATCAACATACCCAGGACCAAGAGCCAAAGCTGGTGACCAGTACCAGGCCTGCCTGAGCCTCTCTTTCCTTGCCTCTCTCACTTCAAGCACATGGCCCAGCAGTTCCTCCCCTACCTGCCAAAGCCCACCTTACCATCAGGCTCCCTTCTTCCTGCTCAGCAATTCCAGTCCTGCCAGGCACACTCAGCAGCCCCATCACCTGTGCCCCAGTGGGTGGCTTATGAGTAGCCGGGGCATCCCTGTTACTAGCATACAGTAGGCACTTGGTAACCAAAGTTGGAACCTCCTGGGAAGTGTGCTACCACCACCTCCCCCACCATTACCCACTTCCTAGATGTCCAACTAAGCCATCCAGTCCCCATCCCTGCCCAGCCTCACCATCTCGAAGGAACGTGTCAGCGAAGTAGAGGCAGCGCACGACACCTGAGAGGGAGTCGTCAGCAGAGCGGGGCTCAATGCGGCGCTGCACAGGTGTCATCTCCACATCATGGGGACAGGCTTGCTCTGCCAGTTGTGCGTTGGCCTCCTGCAACTGGAAGGAGCAGGGCTCCTGAACATGTCTTCCCTGAGCCGCTCTCCCTGGCACCTGACACTTGCCCTTATCCGTCCACCACACTCCCAGATTGCCATCTCATTCTGGGTCCGGGAGGAGCAGGGCAAGGCACATCAACCTCAGGGCCTGGGGGCAGAGCTCAGCCCCCAGATAGCCTGAGCAGCTCACCTTGCTGTTGGCATTAGCAGCCCGCTTCTTGCCTGAGACTCGGCTCTTACGGATACGCCGGAAAGACTGGCGCAGTGACTTCTTGAGGGACTTCACTCGAGACAGAGGCCCCTCCATAGCCAGGGAATCATTTGGGTGAAGGGTGCACCTAAGGGCAGGCAGGAGCCAGTTGAGCTATGCAACAACCACCTTGCGCCTACTGATCCCAAAGGTTGAGCATTATGAGGCCAAGTCACAGAGCCAAAGCTCCCTAAGGCTGCCCTTTGGTCTCAGCAGCAGATGGTACTCAGGATGTTCCTCAGGACCACAGAGGCTACAGGGGTTTTTAAATCAGCCTGCCTCTACCACATCTCAGAAAGGAAAACTGAAGCTCAGACCCCATTTCACTGGGACTCCAGCTGCTCACCCACCCACCCTGACCCCTACCCCACATACCTGGCCAGCACTGGGCTCTTGCGCCGATAGTCAAAAAGGCCAAAGCCATGACTAGTGCCAAAGGCGACAAGGCTCCACTCTGCATGAAGTGTGACAGCGGTGACAGCAGCTGGGGGCAGGCACTGCACCAGCACACGGGGCTGGAAGCCAGCAGGCCACAGGAGTGGCCCTGTACGAGGGCTCAGTCGCTCATGGCCCTTCCACGTGAAGCCCTCACGGTCCTGGAGGAGGTCCACACTGGCCACACTGACTGCCTGCTCCACTGGCATGTCACTGAGCTCCAGCACCAGCACCTGAGCCCACCGGCAGGGGAGCAGTGTTAGCATGGAGGTGGGGCCACTCCTGTGCTCCACTCAGCCACGGAGACCTCTTATACACATCCTGACCAGTCAGGGTGGTCCAGGACTATCTTCTGTTCATCCACCAAATAAGCGCTTTTGAATGTCTATGATATACCAAGGCCCTCAGTGACCATTAGGGAACAGTAGAGACCCAAACCTGTGGGTCCCTGCCTCCACACCCTCACCCTCACAGAAAAACTCCCCCTTTGCTGATCCTCCTGCCATTTACCAATAAGCCCACAGTGTGTTCTCTACTCTGTGCAAGGACACAGCAGAGTCCAAGTCCCTACTAGTTCCATCCTCTTAGAAATGAAGTACCATGCCCTCTCCTTGAGCCTCTGTCTACTACTTAGCAATAAGTACACATTGAGCACCTTCTGTATACTGTGTAAAACTGCCAGAGGCATGGCAGTAATTGCTCTCCAGAGCTTAGCGGATACTCGTCCCAGCCTTGCCCCAAACCTCCACCAGAGCCTGACTCAGCCCCTGATAGGCCCATTTATGCTCCCACAGACAGCTCTACCTGGTGCCCCATTTCCACCTCTGGGCTTCTGCTTGGGCTTGTCCCTCTGCCTCTCTACTAGACCCTTCATTTCAGACCTATCTTTTTAAAAAGCTCTCCCTGACATCCCCAACTCAGGGACACCAGCCCGACCTGGCCTGCAGTGCCAGCCACCACCATCTGAGCTGTGTACTTGCAGAGAGCCACCTTCTGCACGCCAAGCCGGGGATCATCGCTATAGGGATCAAAGCAGCCCACCTGTGGGGAAAGGACAAAGTTGCAATAGTAGACAGAGCCAGAACCAGCTCCTTAAGGCCAGGGAAGGGGGCCCACCTTGCGGAAGGGTGGCCAGTCATCTTCGGCAGCCTGGCCCAGGCTGTCCATGTGCTCACAGTCTGTCTGAAAGAGGCCAGCCGTGCTCAGCTTGTAGAGTGGCCGCAGTGACACACCAGAGGCATCCCAGAATCGCACAGTACCATCCTCATGGCTGCAGAGGGGGCAGGCATCAGATCACCCCTCAGAAATCCACACACCCTTGTGCCACTTGTCCAGTGGCCACTGAGTACCTACTGCATACACTACCTAGCTAGAACCCTACTGCCACCATAGTAAGTACCTACTCTACAGGACAAACACATATTCAGCCCCTACCATGTGCTAGACCACATTCACTACTTTCAACTAGGCCCTTGGAGCAGGATGGGAAGGTAATGGAAATGATTTCCTTTATTATCAAGAAACTGCAGAAGGGGAAAACACAGGAAAGACAAGGGCAGTTCTTGCCCTACTGAAGGCACTCAGCAATCAGAGCAGGCTGCCAGAAACAGGAAACAGACAGTAGTAGTGCAGGGTACAGCAGTACAGGGAATCCATGTGGGGACCAGATGAGGTCCAACGTGGCTGCATATGTGGGAAAGCAGGAAGGCTGGAGGTGAGGAAGCAGGAAAGGGAAGAGCATATGAGCTAAGGAGCATATGAACTAGGATGCAGCATCAGGACACAGCTGTAAAACCCCAATTAGGCCCTTGGTAGGAGGGGGAGCCTGGAGTCAGGGCATGAGGGTATATGAGTAGGACAGGCTGGGACTCACTCCAGCAGCCCTGAGAGCCAATTCATAACCAAAGAGGGCAAACTGCCGCATTAAAGGCCCAGCACAGGCAGGAGGGAAGGCAGGGCAGGAAGTAGAGCCTGAGTCACCAGGCACGTCAGCACCCACCCGCCAGGCCCAGTCGGGTTCTCCAGCACCTGCCTTGGGCAGCTCTGCGTGGGCCAGCCCAGATTTTCCGGTCCCAGGACAGGCAGGCCAGGTGGGTGGAGCCCTGGGGTCTGCTGGAACTCAGTTCGTGACCAAATTCGGAACAGGGTAGGGCTTTGCACAGAATCTACAAGAGTTTCATCCAATCTACTCTGGGCAAGGGGACTGCCAGGGCCAGGCCTGAGTCACTTGACACCTCAGTGTCTGCAGGACCTGGGATGGGCCAGGGACAAAGTAGGCCTGGTATGTGAAGGGTGTCAATCCCCTCTAACCTACCCTGTCAGCAGCAGCCCTCGTTGTGATGGTTCTTGAGCCAGGTTGCGGCCCCCAGTTATGGGCCAACTCTGGGAAAGACAGCAGAGATGTGAGCACAAGGTCAAGGAAAAGTTCCCGTCCCTTTCACCCTGAGCTTGGTATTCAGAGCTTCCTATACATATCAATACAGTCCCACTTCCAGTCCTGGGGGGGTACTACCTTCCACCAAGAACAAACTGCTTCCCCAAGACCTCACCCTACAGGGCACCCCACCCCATACCGAGGCACTGGAGGCAGGCTGGGGGCTCTGCTGCTCGCCGGCGCTCACAATTCGGGCCCACAGCTTGGCGGGAACGTTAGCAACATGGGCAGAGCAGGTGATGGCAGATGAGTGCAGCGGGGCCAGGTAGGGGGCAGGCATAGCCGGCCAGCCAGGTGTCTGTAGGTCAAGCACCACCAACTCCTCTTCTAGCAGCACGGCTAGGGCCCGTGGGTTGTCGAAGTCTACAGGATGGGGCAGGGTGAGCTGGGACACGGGCAGCATAGGGTGGGGAGGGGAGGGCAGGCACACACCATCCTCTAGCCCTGTGCTGTGCACCGTGAAGAAGTCAATGATGCGGGAGGTAAAGTCCAACGTCACCAGTGTCTCAGTTCGCAGCACACTCACACAGTGGCGGTCACCATAGCTGGCACGAGGCATGCCACCACTGAAGATGATGAAGTGGCCCCTGCAAGGAAGAGTCATATGAGCCCACAGCTCCCTGAACTCAGAGTACACCTGCATGATGCAGCAAGGGCTTCACCACTGTGTGTCCAGAGCCCACCCTTCCAGCCCACTCCCACCAGACAAAACCCCCAACCCATTCCCCTCCCTCAACCTACCCCGATTCACAGTTCCGCCACAGAATCTTGTTGATGGCCTTGCAGGGAAAGGGGCCTGGGGGGTGGGACAGCGTCAGACCTCCCATTCCTGGTCTGCCTTGCCGCTGTCTCTTGCCTCTTCCCAGGAGAAGGCCTACTACCCTGACCATGCCCCCCACCAAGGCCACACAGCCCTCCAGTCACTGCCCTCATCAGGCTTCCCCAACACTCACCGTAGGGTGTAGTGGCCACAGTGGGTTGCAGCGTCAGGGACCTGTCAGTTTCCACAGACCAGATGGCATAGCTGCCATCGCTGTGCGAGCTGATGATGGTGCCACCGCCCCGCCCCCAACACAGGCTCTCCAATTGCTGCAGACAGGAGCAGGCAGGTGTAAGTGGCAAGTATGTGCAGGAGCCCAGGCTAAAGGGATGCAGGCCTCACCCACTTACCTGGTTCCCCAAGAAGATATGATCCACACACCGTGCCGGATGATTCCAAATGACCAGCAGGCCTCGGCTATACCCAATGAGGATCTTGGTAGGGTCCACGAGGTGTCCCTGGAGCGACTCTACAGGGCCCAGAGCCTTTCCACACCGGTAGTCATCCGGCACACTATAAAGGGAGCCTCTGTGAGTTGGGACAACTTCCCAAGCACAGTGGGTGCTGGTAAACCCCCGACTCTCACCTGCGCAGAACTTCATCTGGGCTAAGGGTCTTTCCCTCCAGCAGCGTCAAGGTGGTAACATCCAGAAAGAAGACACTGCCGCCCTCAGTGCCCAGGGCAGCCATGTCATCAGCAGCCACCAGCAAGACCACCGTGATGCGGGTGAGGCTGGCAGGCACACTGCAAGGGATAAGGGAACAAGGTGAGATGCAAACCCATTACCTGCTGAGGAGAGTGTGTTGGGGACTGGGTTCTCACTGCTGGCTCATTCCCAACCCAGAGGAGGCCTGCTTAGAGCAGGCAGGCACTGCAGGAAGGCGACAGTGTGGTGTAATTAGCACACTCAATTATTCATAAGGATGTTGGCAGAGGGAAGGATAAAAATAGGTTCCCAGGTCTTGGAGATGACTCTCCACTTCTTCCATCACCAGGAGGGAAGGGCAGGAATTAGGGCATTGCCCTATCTAAGACTAGAGCTCTAGGATAGACACAGCCTCGCCAAATCCCATGCAGGAATCCTGCTGCAGCCCTCTGGACGCCTCCTGATTGCAAGGGGGGCCAAAGAGCCCCAGCCAGTAGAGGCTGGGACTACCAGAGAGCCTGCTCCTGGGTCAGGACTCCCCCGCTACAACCACTGCAGGCCAGGCTGACGGAAAGGACCTTGTATTCTTACCTGGGACCAGGCCACTCAGCTATATCTGAGCACCCTGCCTGCACCTAACCAAGGACAGCCTGTACGACCCTCCTTGCCCCAAACCTGCTTGTTCTTTCAGCCATGCACATAATGGCCCATCTCCCAACCTGATTCAAAGGGTCAAGGACCTCTGCTGATGTCAGCTTGGTTCAAACCATGCTAAGCCCCCTCATCACTATAGGGAAGACAGTGGGAGGCTACAAATCCAAGGCATTTAGCATGTACCACATGTGTCTCCTGGGGTTCACACCACCAAGAGCTCCCACAGTCAGGTGGCACAGCCCAACCTACTCCCCTCACCTCAGCCAGAACCTCCTATCTACTGCAAAAAGTCCAGAGTACTCTCAGCTAAGCAGGATTCTCCTAGGCTGTGCTCAAGACACCACTCACCCTGAACCCAGCTTATTGGCAGTTGCCAGACACCACACATGGGGGCACAGCTGGCCCCCATGGCCTCCCTGGGAGCTCCTAACCATCAACCATCAAACTACCCCCACCAAGTTCTCCAGTACCTGACACCTTCAAAGCTGGGTCGGCTGGGTGGCTGGAAGCTGAGTGCTTCCTCCAAGTGGGCACAGCCATTATGATGGGTGATCTCCCACAGATGCAGACTACTGTCATCCAGTAGAGTCAGGAGGCGGCCCTAGGGGATGAGCAAAGACCAAAACTGGGCTGGTCTGGATGAGTGGCAGGATACGAGGACAACAAGGATCTGGCCAGTAGAGGCCAGAAGCTCACCTGGCCAGGCAGGAAATGCATCAGGGTAACAGTGGCTGCATCTCGGTGTAGGCCTGTGAACTCCACACCAGGTGCGCCATAGCTGAAGGTGACTGGTTAAAGACAAGAACACACAGGCACAGGCCAGAAAACTAGCATGAGAGATACACAAGTCTCTTTCCCTGGGATTATTCTGACAAACTCTGCTGCAACCTGCGTGTCCAGATCTCTGAGACCCAGTGGTGTACTCCCCAAGGCATCCAGGCTGAATGCAGGCTCCCCTGAGCTGCAGTAGGTGGGGCGCTGTTGTAGGACCTTTACGTCTTTATTTGTAAAATGGCCTAGTGACTTCAGCCTACTGCAGATGAAGTGAGAATAAAAACTTGCCCAGCACTATTACCCTAGACCTGGCGTAAAGCTGAGGCACTACTCCACTTCAGCTTCAAGTGAGTTTGTGTGTGCCTATGTTGGGCGACAAGCCCGGCAGTTTGGGATCAAGAATGCCAGAGACACCAGGCCAGGAAAACCCCAAAGTAAGAAGATTCCAGGCTGCCTCTTACTATAGCTTCAGGTCCAAGGAAATCAACCTCCCTCTAGGCACATCCCCACCGCAAAGGAGCAGTCTGCCCATTTTACAGATGAGTACACAGGGATTTGGAGAGGGCAGATGACCTGGTGAAGTGTCCAGTGCCAGTGCCCAGAGTCCTAGCAACTCCAGGACTGTTGATGGTGGACAACAGGGCTGAGGGGGCCAAGGAGACAGGGTTTAGGGACGTTGCCACAGTGACAAGGCAAGATTCATTGCCTGGGGCCAGAAATGAGATTCCCTGTAGGAGTCTGGTGGGGACAGAGGAGGAGACAAAAGAGGGGATGGGGGCAGGAGCAGCTGGGTGGAAAACAGGGTCACCAAGGAGATTCGGCCAGGCTTGCAGGAGGAATAGCAGCGACTGAGACCAGGGCTGGCCTCTCCAGCCTCAGTTTCCCAATCCCAGGGGCTCTATCAGGTTTGGGAGATTAAAGGAAAAAAAAAAAAAAGCAAAAGGGAAGCAGAGCTGTGTCCTCCCGTTTGAGGCTCAGGGTTCTCATCTGCACTTCAGGTTCTCTGTGAGTATGAAAAGCCTCACATAAGACATGCACTGCAGGAGAGGCAGCTCTGAGTGCCTGGTAGCAAAGCTGCACTGGCACTGTGAGTTGTGGACACTTGTGACATGGAGAAACGGCTGCGTAGAAATGTGCGTGAAGGCAGCACAGCATCCATGAGGGGCAGTTAACAGCAGGCCAGGTAAAGGGTCAGAGCCCACAGGAGATGAGAGAACATCTCTGCCCACCATACTCCCTAGAACAGGCAAGGAGCTCACAACCACAGGTCTTCAAATCTACCTGCTGTCTAACACTCCCAGCCTTGAGATGAGAAGACTCCACTCAACCCAATACAACATTCCAGGCACTGATTTATTTTCTACCATCTGATGTCCCTAACTAGGGTATGGAGACCCACAACACCACACAGGGAAGGGGGAGGAGCTGGCACTCAGTGTCACCAAGCAGCTGCTAGCCAGACTGTACCTCAGTTTCCCTCTGAGCAACTGGGGTGGGATTCTCTAGGATGGGCAAGAGGCATTCAGCTGCCTGCCAGCCCCACCCCCACCCTGGACCTTCCGGGGAAAATGCCCGCTTTGTGCAGCTCACACAGCCTATTGTGCAGTTGCCAGGATCCAGGTGGGGGCCGAGCTGCGCTCACCACGCCGAGCCTGGCACTGCCCCGCCCCCTCGGCTGAACACACGTGTCTTCACATTCACATGTGTGTGCACCCAACACACCAGGGCCCCCAGCCCACCCACCACTCTCAATGGGTTCATGGCCCAGCCCCCTGGCCCAGCCTCCCCAGTCTCAGTTGCTGAGACAATGGCAGGGTCTCCTAGGAAACTGGTTGGCTGAAATAGTGAGGGACAGCTGTGGCCACTGCGAACTGAGCTCCCTCATCACCCGCCACCCAGCAAAGGATCCCATGGTCCCTAAAAGGTATCATCCCAGGCTTGTCAGGTACATAGGCAATGCCAGTCTCCTCCAAGATCACTACACCCTCCACAAAGCACCTGCCAGGGCTGGGACCCCAGCACGCAGGAAACTCCCCACAGGTGGCCCAAACAAGCCCCCAGTGCCACAGCTGCAAAGGATACATCTTGACGGCCCCAGACCTGGTACCAATGGCCATGATTCGAAGTTCAGGGTCGAAGGCCAGGGCGCTGGGTTGATTAGGGAATCCATGTTCCACAGTCTGTGGGGAGGGAGGGCTACTGGGGACACATACACCTGGGCATTGTAGTCCCATCTACTCAGAGCCTACCCAAGGCAGCCTCCAGCCTCTGCTGCTGATGTATGAGGGAAAGAAGCTAGGTCCACCTGCTTTCAGTGCCTCAGGGTCTTCAACTACCAAAAGGGTGACTGTGCCCCCACAGTCAGTGGGGACATGGCTGAGTCCCTGGGCTCCACATAGGCCCTACTCTTGCCAAGCCCCAAATTCCCCTCAACATCCATGTCAGCTCCACCATGCACAAGTAACAAACAGAATGAGGTTCAAAAAAGGTAAAAGCACTGAAGGGGACCCCAACTGTCCCATGGTGTCCCATACTCTATTCTGAGAGGCACAGACTGAAACTTGGCAAAGAATCACAATGCTGGAGTCCTATGTGAAGTCCATGGTCCTCCCCAAACGTGCACCAGCAGGGAGACGAGAGGTCTAGGTTAACATCAAGGATCAGGTAGGCACAGGTAGACTGAGACCCAGAGAGAGACAGCCTTCTGTCTGACCCCTGAAGGTGTCACCTACTTCCTCATCCAGAAACTGCCAGGTAACTGAGTCCCAGCCTATTAGGAATGGGAAAGGTACTTAGAAGACTTGTACATTATAGTACATTATAGTTTCCCGGCTGGGAAACTCCCTGGGGAAACGGCACACAGCAGTCCCAGCCTGCCCAGGTGGGGATAGCTCGCTTCACCTCAGTGTTTGGCCTTGTGCTAATCCCAGTACCCTCTATATCTGTTGTCCACTGCTCACCCTCTTGTTCTCTGCTGGGCACTGGAACCAGTGAGCCTACCCGAGGACAGAGTTGTTCATCTACCTGGGGCTCATGGGGAGTTCCCATGTCCTGACCGTAACTAGCCAGTCCCAGGCTACAGTCTAGTGTCTGCTTTATCAGGCACACAGCATCATCTGCACTGCAAATCCCCACAGCCTTAAATGAACCCCATCAGGCTCCTACTTTACAGAAGAAGCTAGGTCATTTGTTTAGCATCTTTGTCCTTCATACCCCAAGTCCAATCCATTCCCCAGCCCCATTAGCTCAGCTTCAAGATACACAGAAGTCACTCTTCTCACATCCTACAGCCACTAGCCCTAACACTTCCCCAAACATCCCACTCCATCCCGCAAGGCTCCACAACCACTTGCCTAGACTAACGCATGCTTCAGTCTGTTCCTCACACAGAGGCCAGAAAGAGTCTGAAAACCATGGTCCACTCCTCGTCCCCTTTCTATTTAAGCTCCTCCGGGGGCTCCTGGTTCACGCACAGTCAGAGCCAAGTCCTCACTGTCTGGTCCCTCTCTGTTAGCATCTTCTTCTCTCCCCTGGCTCATCTGATTACAAGCCCAAGGCTCTTTTAAAGGTCTCTTGCAATTCAGAAGGCAGGCTCCTGGGTCAGTGACTGCATCTATTTCCTTTCTGACCCTACCACACTTCATTACTCTCCTGAGCACCTGCTCCAAGAGGCTTCCCTAAACTGTCCTGACTATAGCAGTGCCCCTGCCCATGCTGCCACACTCTCACCCTGCTTTATTTTATTCACAGCACTGGCCATTATCTACTGTGTACTTTATTGTTTTAGTTTTTACTCTCTTCCCAGTGAGTACATCAGCCTCTAGCTGCATTTGTCCCTTTTGGTCTTCACTATGTCCCCAGCCAGCATCAAGATGTAAGAGCTCAGAATTAGACTGACACGAAGTGCACATTTCACAGACAACTATATGGCCTGGAGGTGGGATATGAACCTGAGTTCCAGAGCCCAAAATCTGCATGCACTCCTGAAGTGTGGGGCACCAAGAAGCTGGTGCCAATTCCCTAGGGATCACCTACCATTCCCTTTGTCAACCAAACCTTCTAAGACCGCTCTCTCCTACCAGCACTGCTCCCTGTGAATACAGTCTCATCCTCAACTTATTGAAACCCTGTCCAAAAATAAGAAGGAGACAGGAAGGTAACTCAGTGGTAACATGCTGCCTAGTATGTGAGAGGCCCTGGGTTCAATCCTCAGTACTGGAAAAAAAAAAAAAAAAGTAATACTGCCTAACTCTTCACCTTCTGCCACCCCTAGGATCAACCTGGGTGAGCCAAGCCTCAAAGCCTCACTCCTCATTTGCTGCAGGTCCCTTAGCTGAGAAAGTGACACTTAACCCAGTACCTATCCCTGCTTTCTTGGAAGGGACAAGCTCTCACTTTGGGGGCGATCACTCTTACAGTCACCCCAACACTGGAAAAAACAAACAAAAAAAGAAAAAAACCTGCCATTTGGGGATTCCTCAGAACCAGCCTCCCCTCTCGGTTTCTCAGTCATGAAGTTTGAGGGTCCTGGCAGCCACACCACCTCTGCCACCTGGGACCTCAGCATGAGACATCCCATTTTCCCCCCGTGAAAGTCTCTCTGGGCAGCCCAAGGCACCTGGCCTCAGCTCCAAATCACAGCAGCCCCTCCAAACTGTCTCTCAAGGCTGAAGTGCCAGCCCACACAGAGGAGCTCAACACGGTAGCTAACCCTGTGACTTTGAGCAAATCCTCATACCCTGCTTCACTTCAGTTTTCTTATATGTGTGACGCAGGTAACTAATTCCAGGACGCAGGAGAGGGACAAAAGGCTCTTAGGTAAAACTGAGGTCCAAACCAATCCCCTACAGCCAAGAGGAAGTAGCAGCGGGGAGGCTGAGCCTTACTTTACCTTCCTTCAGTGCCTGCTAGACAGGGACTAAAGGCCTTTCCCAGGGCCTCTCTTTCCCCATCCAGGGAAAGAAACAGCCCTGTACCTCCACTCCAGAGTTGGTGCAAAGCGTCAGGTCAGCTGGCTCCTATAGCTTTGGAGGCCAGAGCCTACAGCTGGGAGAAAAGTGATCTTACAGTTGGGGAAACAGAGGCATCGCAATTTGAGATACAGTTGGGTACACAGCTGGCCATGTCCCCTGGACACACAACACCGGGCAGGGCAGAACAAGGCAAGGCAGAGGCTAGGGTAGTGAGGGAGGGGAGGATTCAGCAAGGGATTTCCCTGCCCTACCCACCACTTCTGCCTCTGCCTCCACCTCTCACCTTTACCTGCTGCCTGGGTGCCAAAACAAAACAAAAGCCAGCTCCCGGTTATCCCAAGGGCCACCAAAAAAAAAAAAAACAACAACAACACAAAGCTGAGAGGTAGAGATCCCCCCCCCCAGAAACGGAGAGACATGTAGGGAGAGACAGGCAAAAACTCGGAGATGCAAAAGCAAAGACAGAAAAAAATGAGAGGCAGAGAGCTAAGGGGAGATGGAGAAGAGACGCGGAGGGGTGCACAGAGACAGAGGCAGGACCCCGTCGCTCCACCCCACCCCACCCCTCCCCACCCCCGGCACATACACAGGCACAGACTCAAGAGGGACGGTCAACAGATGGAGAGGGAGGGGCAGGGACCCAGAGAGACGCAAAAAGTGGCGAAGAGTTAGACTCGGACACGGACAGCCGGAGACAAGCAGGGCAGGGCCAGCGAGGCCCACGGAGCGCCGGGGAGGCAGGCACGAAAGTCGGCGAGAGCCGGACCCACCGGAATCCGAGGGGAGACCGGACGCAGGCGGCGGGGCCCGCGAGGGACGCGCGGCTCCCGCTCCGGCCCGCGCCGGGCGGCGCCCCCTCCCCCCGGCCCGACGTGGCTCGGGCCCCCGGCCCCCGGCCCGGGCCCCAGCCCGGCCCCCGCGCCCGCGCCCGGCCGCCGCCGCACCTTGTGGAAGGCGAAGAGCTCCTGCTTGAGTTTCTCGCGCTGCGGGTCGGCACCCTGCCGCCGGAACCGAAACTTCATCATCTTGCGCCCGGCTGCCGGCGCCCCGCCGCCCCGCCGCCGCCCGCAGGATGCGCCGCGCTGCCCCGCCGGTCCTGAGGCGCGGGCAGGGCGCCAGGCGGCCCGGGCGCGGGCGCGGGGGCGGGGCCTGGAGGGGGAGGGCGCAGTGCGCGACGGACGCCCCGCCCGATCAATCAGCGCGCCCGCCTGGCGTCGGCCCCGCCCCTGAGGGCCAGACAATGGGCGAGGACAGGGCCCCCTCGGCTCGGCCGGGCTCGCGAAGGACGCCCGCTGCGCATGTGTCCCGATGTGGGTCCTGCCGGGATTTGTAGTCCGCAAGCTGTGGCACCAGTGGGCGGTTAGGGCTGCGTTTCTAAGAGTGTGGGGCGCGTTCCCTGGTTTGCCAGACACTTTTTCCTACTCCTGACCGTCGAGCGATGTGCACATTAGCATGTGGGAACAATCCTGTCCCCAAAACTAGGGAGCCTGTGACAGAGACAAGTCCCTGGCCCTGGGAGCCTCAGTTTTCCCATTTACCAGAATGCCATTGACCCAATAGTTGCCAAGTTAATATTTTACCAGTTCCTGGGAAATTTTGTTTCCCATTGTGCCAGAGCGCTTCCCATCCTCATACTGTTGCCTCTGCTGTGTGATCAGTCAGAAATTCCTTCCTTGGCCCCTGGGGAACTCCTACACATGCTTCAGGACCCAACGCAAAAGGCTTCATATCAGCCAGACATGGTGGTACATGCCTGCAATCCCAGCACTCCAGAGGCTGAGACAGGAAGATTGTCATGAGTTCAAGGCCAGCCTGAACTACATAGTGAGATCCTGTTTCCAAAAAAGCTCTGTATCATTGGCACAGGGGATTTGTGCCATCAGCCAAAGAAAGACAGGGACCCACCAGGTAGCATTTTGCAGTTCCGAGTGGATTTTGAGCCTTTCTTAGAAGGGCAAAGAGACTTCCTCCACAGGCAATAGTCACAAAGCTGCGCCCCGCCCCCCACTGGTTGCTTCTCCCCATCCACCTCCCAAATCCTCTCTCTCTCTCTCTCTCTGTGTCTCTGTGTCTCTCTGTCTCTCTGTCTCTCTCTGTCTCTCTCTCTGTGTCTCTCTGTCTCTCTGTCTCTCTCTCT
>PVLA01006264.1:0-127605 GCA_004027455.1 Hydrochoerus hydrochaeris
AATTCAGCAGCATAGCTAGATACAAAGTCAACACTCAAAAATCTATAGTATTCCTGTACACAAACAAAAAACTCACCAAGAGAGAAATTATGGAAATATCACCTTTCACAATAGCATCTAAAAAAATGAAACACCTAGGAATCAACCTAACCAAGAATGTAAAAGACCTATATGCTGAAAATTATACTATGCTAAAAAAGGAAATTGAAGAGAGTATTAGAAAATGGAAGGATATTCCTTGCTCTTCTTTAGGAAGAACCAACATTGTGAAAATGTCTATACTCCCAAAACTGTTATACAGATTTAATGCAATCCCAACCAAAATACCCTCAACTTCAATTTCAGATCTAGAGAAAGCATTCCTAAAATTCATTTGGAAACAGAAGAAACCTAGAATAGCAAAGGCAATTCTGGGAAACAAAGGCCAGACTGGAGGCATCTCAATTCCTGACTTGAAACTATACTACAAAGCCACAGTCATAAAATCAGCATGGTTCTGGCAAAGAAATAGACCTGAGGATCAATGGAACAGATTAGAAGATGCAAGCACTACTACAAAGACACTCAGCTACCTTATATTTGACAAAGGGGCTAAAGATATTCCCTGGAAGAAAGATAGCCTCTTTAGTAAATGGTGTTGGAAAAATTGACTTTCCACATGCCAAAGACTGAAAATAGAACCATGCCTATCACCATACACTAAACTAAAATCAGAATGGATCCAGGATCTAAATATTAAAACAGAAACACTAAATCTACTGGAAGACAAAGTAGGTAAAAATCTTGGAGACATTGGGGTAGGCAGAGAATTCATGAATAAAATGCAAACCATGAGGGAAATACTTCAAAGAATCAACAACTTGGATCTCATATTACTAAAGTTTTTTTACTTCAAAAGAAATCACTAACAAATTGAAAAGAAAACTCATAGAATGGGAAAGAATTTTAGCGATCAATCCCTCAGACAAAGGACTGATATCCATAACATATAAAGAACTGAAAAACATCAAGTCCCCAAATTCAAAGACCTTCTCCAAAAATGAGCATTGGAGATGAACACACAGTTCTCAGATGAAGATATACAAATGGCAAATAAATATATGAAGAAATGTTCACCATCACTGGCCATTTGAGAAATGCAAATTAAAACAGCACTGAGATTTCATCCCACCCCTGAAAGAATGGCTGCCATCAAGAGAACAAGTGATAACAAATGTTGGCAAGGCTGTGGGGATAAAGGAATACTTCTCCGCCATTAGTGGCAATGTAGACTGGTGCAGCCATTATGGAGTTCAGTTTGGAGATTCCTCAAAAAACTAGGATTGGAAGTTCCATTCAATCCAGTTATTCCCCTCCTGGGTATTTTCCCAGAAAAATTGAAAAGAGCATGTCACAGTTATATATGTGCACCCATGTTCATAGCAGCATAATTTGTGATAGCTAAATCTTGGATACAACCAAAATGCCCATCAACCACAGAGTGGATGAAAAAGATGTGGTGTTTTTATACAATGGAATACTACTCAGCTATAAAAAGATGATCTTGAGGTCTTCATATTGAAATGGAGGCAACTTGAGACTATCCTCATAAGAAAAATAAACAAGACTCACATTAGTAAATATCACATTGTCTCTCTAGTGTAAAAAATAATAAAAATGGATGGAATAATATTATCCAAAAAGTATAATAGATATAAAAGTATAACAGATATAATAGATATTGTAAAAGTGAAAGGGAAGGGAAGTGCTCAAAGGATATAATGGTATGTGTAGTGTGTAAAATAGATGACCATATTACTGAGCTTTTGCTAGATCATTGAGCAGAAGAGTTTGTACTGTTTATGTTTGAGTGTCTAGCCACTTTTTATGCTTTGACTTTGTAACTTTAACAACTATTGTTAAGTTAACTATATGTAATGTAACAACTAGCGATTTTATTATGCTAATTTTTTTGAACCCTGTATTCTATTTTTCTTCTTGTTTTTTTCTATTTTATGTTTTTAACATTTTCTTTTCTTTCTTTCATGAAATAAAATAATAAGTATTTTTTAAAAAAGGAAAAGAAAGTACTCCAAAGGATAGAACTGCATGTATGTTTAAGTGTGTAGGATTGATAACCATATTACTTAAGTTTTTGTTGGATAGGTGAACAGAACTGTTTGCAGTCTCACTGTTTAAATGCCCACTTTGTATGCTTTACTTATGTAACTTGAACAACTACTTCTAAAAGGAAAATATGTAATTATCAACTAGTGATTTTTTACTGTTTTTTGAAATTATGTATTATTTCTACCCTCTTTCTGTTTTGTTTTTTTCTTTAAATAAAAAAAATGAATACCAAAAAAAGTGAAGGTGTGTTCTTGATTATTTTTGGAATTTAATACCAAAATAATAGTACAATACAAAAGACCACCCCTAAAAGAACAGAAATAATAGGAAAAATGTGAACAAGATCCAGTAAAACTGGAAGAAATAAAAAATGAAGATACGGAAATGATAAAGATAAAAGAAAGTAAAGCATACACTAGGGCAAAAGCAATCAAGGAGGTGTTTGGTTAGCAAAACATTAACACACAAAAACATTCAAGGCAAGAATGATTATCAGGGGTGAAACAGTCACTTATCTGTGATGGTAACACACTCACTGGGAATTCACAACAATTACCAACTCCTAACCTAGCAAAGGAGCATCAAGACTGGTACGTTCCACAGAAGGCTGAGCTCACAGACATCTCGCGCTGTCTGGTTTGAAGATTGTTTTCGAATGGCTATTTTTGTTATGTTGTGTTTTCATTATTGTTCAAGAAGAAGTATGTTTAATTTCCATTGTGGTCCTTATGTTATTCAGGACTCATTTGTCCATGACAGTGTGGTGCTGGCACAAAGGTAGATATAAGGATCAATGAAATGTAATAGAAAATCCCCAAATAAACCTTTAAATTTGTGATAAGACTACAAACTCTTAGAGTAAAACTTACTAATAAATCTATGCCATGGGCTATGCAAATCCTTCTAAGCTATGGTATAAATGACACAAATGGAAAAAATTGTACTTTGTTAAAATTAAAAGCCTAAACAACTTGCTTCAGAGGAGCAAAATTGTGAAAATACAGTACATAGAATGAAAGAGGTCTCCAAATCACGATGTGATGAGGGTCATCAATCTAAATAGGAAAAGAGCCTATGGAATCTTATGATTCCATAAAAAGGGAGTGGGAAAAAATATGAGCAACTCCTAATATATCAGCTGTTTCTTCTGGGAGTGAGGAATTGCCTGAAATGAGATAGTGGTACAGGTTGCACAATTCCGTGCTATTCAGAAACCACTTAGCTATTTATTTTAAATAGTTTATATAGGGTGTGTGAATGAGACCCCAATAAAGTTGTTAATGATGGGCAAATCTTGCATGCAGTAATGGATGATTTCTGGAAAAATGTTCGGCCTTAATTATTTATATTTGGAAAGAAGTTCTGAAAACTAATGAAATGAACATCCACCTTCAACAGTTAGGAAAAGGACAGCAAAGCCGAAAGGTAACAGGAGGAAGGAGATGAAAAGGCAGAAAGGAATTTTGTGATGTATTAGAGAAGATCAGCGAAATCAAAATTCAGTTCTTTGAAAAAAGTAATACAGTGGGTAAGTTTCTGATAGGATGTATCAAAGAAATAAGCAGAAGGGGAGGACTAATAACATTAGGAAGAAAAGAGAAAACATAGCAGGAGATAAATCACAGTATAAAAAACTAAAAGGATGAAAACTCCTGGGAGAAACATTGGGGAAATTTTCATAACATTGGCTTTGGCAATTTGACTTCTTGAATAAGACACCAAAAATATAACCAGAATGAAAAAGCAACCTATGCAATGGGAAAAATTAGGTGCCAACTGTATTTCAGGTAAGGGATTTATATGCAGAATATATAAAGGATTTTAACAGTCAACAGCAAAAATATCAAGTGATCTCATTGAAAATGGACAAATAAGGTAAATAAATATTTTTACAGAGGAAATATATACAGATAACCAACTCCCAAGTCTGGTGGTGCAGATTGAAATCCCAACATGTGGGAAGCTGAAGCAAGAAGATTTCTGCCAGTTCGAGGCCAGGATGGACTACATAGTGAGCTCAATGTCAGCCTGAACTACATGCCAAGAGCCTGTCTTAGGGAAACAAACAAATAGCCAGTGGGCATAAAAAAGATGCTCAAAATCATAACAGAGAAATGCAAATAAAACCACAATGAAGTATCACCGCACAACCATGTTTTCCGTTTTGAAATTAAGTCAATTTCTACATTTTCTATATGCATAATGATCACATTCATGGGTAACTCATAACTGTACACGATATATCTTGTTTTTCCTTTCCCTGTTTCCCTTTATTCCCTTCAATTCCTCTCCCCCTCCTTATTTACAAAAGCTTTGTTTCCATCTTTTCATCTTTTCTCATTTTTTTCTTTACTCTTTCTTCTTTTCCCCTTTTTCCCTTCCTAGTTCCCCTTCCCATTTTAACATTTTCTTCCTATTTCACAATATCTATCATACATCTTAGTCCCCACTTACACTTTTGGCTTCTCACACCAGAGAAAAAAATACCCTCTTTACACATGTGTGTCTGATTTAATTCAGTTAAGATTATTTTTTTAAGGTGCATCCTTTACCTAAAAAATGTCTCAAGTTTATTCTTCTTTATGGTTGAATAGTATTCCATTTTGTAAGAAGAAATACATCTTCTTTTTCCATTCATTGGTTGATGGGCATTTGGGTTGTTTCCAAAATATAGCTATTATAAACTGTGCTGTTTATGGTAATAATGGATCCCCATTATATTGTTTTGAAGACTTGTAATGTTTTCATTCATTGATTGGAATGGTTTTATTCTGTTTTATTTGACCTTATTATGTGTGATGGTATGAACAGCTACTTTGAAGAAAACAAGACATTATGGCAGCCATTGTTGATTTAATATCATCTGGCTTTGAAGTCCTAACATGCTTTTTTGTTCTTCTATTACCATTGGTTCTATCATGTTGTGCCTTACTGGATTTTAATATGTGTAATAATATAAATAAGTTTTTATGGAAAATGAGATAGTGTAGTAACCATTGTTAATTTTCTGTTACTTGGTTCAGAATTCCTTGTAATAGTTTCATTCTCTTGAATGCTTTTATTCTATTTTGTTATGTTTGATATTATTGTTTGTGAAGCTATGCTCAACTATTTCAAAAAAGAGATATTATGGCAGCTACTGTTGATATCCAATTGTCTTGTGAAGTGCTGTGTTGCTTGTATTGTTCTGATCTGCGTTGTTCTGTCCTCTTTTGTTTTATTCTCTGTAAGGTAAAATTTAAAAAAATAAACTGTGCTGTTACAAACATGGGTGCACATATATTGCTGTGGTATGATGCTTTTAGTTTTTTTCAGAAAGATACCAAGAAGGGGCTTAGCTAGATCAAATGGAACCTCCAGGTTTAGTTTTTTGAGGAAACTTCACATTGATTTCCACATTGGCTGCACCGGTCTATACTCTCACCAACAGTGGAGAAGGGTTCCTTTTTTTCACAGCCCTGCCAGCATTTGTTGTTGGTTGATTTCTTGATAATAGCCATGGAGAAAAAGAAGGGAAAGTAAGAATATTACCTATAACTACCATCTTAACCCACAATCCCATTTCTGGGTATATATAGAAAATAACAAAAAGAAGGGTCAGGTCAACGTATTTTAAAAATGAGACAAATAAACCAGGCATGGTGATGCATGTCTAATCCTAGCACTCTTAGAGGCCGAAGCTGGAGAACGGAAAGTTTGACCCAGCCCAGGCACCTGGGCAAGAGCCTCTCAAAATTACATTTTAAAAAAAAGGCGTGGGGATTTAGCTCAGAGTAAAGACCCTGGACTCTATCTCCAGGACTGGAAAATAAAAGAAACGAAAATGACAAAAGAGACAAATAGACAATATCTTGAAGTTAAAGTTGCTATAATTCATCTAAGAAAAATAGAAATCAAGATTGTTCTGTATCTATTATAAAAAATTAAATTTGTAGTTAAACTCTTTCCCTATTCAAAATGGCAGCCCCTGATTATTTTATAAGCAATTAAGATGAAGCTTTAAAGAAACAATCAATAAACAATGTGAGTAAGTCAGTGGTGCAGTGTACTCTGAGAAGATGATTGTCCTGCATGGAGATGAAGCTGGTGAAGAGAAGATGTGTGTGTGTGTGTGTGTGTGTGTATGTTGTGCACACTTAGTTGTTAAAAGGGGGATGGATCCCAAGGGCCAGTGATTTCAAATTAGCATTCTTCAGGGGTGAGGCTTCTGTGATGGGGGAACAGGGCCTGTGGCTGAGGGTGCAGTGCAGCTGCTTGCCTGCCTCCCTGTCGGAAGCCTGGACCGATGGCTTCTTGAGGGGAGGGCTTTGTGTTCCACTCTTCACTCATGAAAGGAGTCATGTTGGCGAGGCGACAAAATCCCAAGTTTGCTATCCAGACTATATAAAGAGCATCTATAAACTCCTTTAAAAATCCCTAAGGAGAAAAACTTGGACAAAATTATCCATAGATGTCATGCAAGAGAACAACAAAATAAAACCTTGTTAGTCTCCAGGACGACCAGCCAGACATGCCCCTACCTTAGCAAAGGTGAAAAGCACCTTGACACAGATCAGAAGCAAGCACAACTTCCATCTATCTGGGGAGGAAAAACAGCAAATGGTCTCACAAAACAAACCACCATCATTGTATTATTATAGGCAACTGAGGTAGATAAAAATATTATGGGCCGTTAAACAGGGATAGGTTCTCAAAGAAGCCAGTGCAGAAGACCAGATACCTTGCAATTGTGGAGCAGACAGACAACTCCTGCCATGGGGTAGGCCTCAAGATAAAAGATCTAACAAATGCACCCATATCCTAAGGGTTGATATTCTGAATAGGTCTCTGCCACCCTGAGGAAGCCAAGAGTCACCATTCCAACCCTCTATGGAAGAGTCACTGCTTGGTAGGAATGCCCGCTTGCTGCATGACTCATTTCCCCATTTGTTTCCAATTTAATCAGTTTTACCCAAGCAATTAATCCTACTGGTTGACCATATTTCTGTCCCACCTTATGCCCACCTTGCAGGTTCCCATGTTTTCCTCACCTTAGACTTGTCTCACCTTTTGGTTTTGCTCTATAAATGTCCCTGAAAATGATAATCTTTAGCAACCCACTTGAGACCTCTTCTGTCTCTCTCCCAGACAGAAGCTTTCTTTCTCTCAATAAATATATTCTGTTCTTAACATCCCTTGTTCCTAAAATTAATTATTTTATTTTAAAAAACACAAACTCATACCAGACACATAGGAAGTTAAAAGTTTCATTCCCCCATGTCAGTATTGAGGCACCAGACTGTTGGTCTTCAGCATTGCTGAAAGCAGGGTCTGCTCCTGTGCAAGAGGAGGCCAATTACAGACTGGACCAGAGCAACAGGAAAGCAAGGATAGTGTCGTTCAGAGTTAGAAAGTGTTAGGGGTTGGGTTGGTTCCCTGGGAGTTTCATGCTGGAGCGCTGACTCCCAGTTCCTCAGAAGTGGCCTGATTTGGAAGGGAGCAGTTGCAGATGCCATTAGTTAAGATAGTGTCCCATAGGAGCAGGTGACTCCAATGCAGTATGACCAGGGTTTTGTGACAAGGGACAGCTTGGACACAGAGGTACACATAGGGAGAAGGCCAGGTGAAGATTGAAACTATGCTACCGTGAACCCCAGGACCCAAAAGGTGGCCCGTGAACCAGCAGAAGCCATCAGAGAGGACAGGGAGTGAGTTTCCTTTGGGCCCACTGAAGTTACCAAACCTGCAACACCCTGCCATTCTCCCCAGAATGGAGAGAGAGAGTGAATTTCTTTTGTGTAAGACACCTGGTGCGTGGCACTTTTTCACAGCAACTCAAAGACACTGCTTAATACAGGGTAAAGACTCGCTGTGATCCCTGTTCCCAAGCCAGAGGGGATGGCACAGAAACAAAAGGGACCAAAGTAAGTTGTGGGCACCCCAATGCTGAGGAGCCAATTCTAGACCATGGCTGTATTCTGAGAGGAAGGGGGACTCCCCACACCCGTCTAGGACCCGGGAGGCAGAGGGAGGCTCTTACAGTGTGGATGAGCAGGCAGGGCTGGGAGTCGGCCTAGAAGCGGCTCCCCATGTCCTCCCTCCTTCATCCCGCATAGCTTTATCCCAGGGTTGGACCTATCACAGACACTCAATTAAGACTCGGGTAAGTTGTGTCTAACTCTGGAATACAGTGCTCTTCTCCACCACCTGCTAGTTCTGCTCATTATTCTAAATCACTTGCAAGCAGCTACACATCTCTACACTTCTGTCTTTACTGCTTCAGGGTACTGCAGCGTGAAGTGTGCCCATGTAATGATCTGAACTTAATGGACTGTTTTCTGGTCTGTTCGTTTTGCTCTATGAAAACAAGTAGCAAGGTTAGTAGTCAGCATTGGATCCCTGCAGTCACTTTTACTATTGATCACCTTAGTGGGTAGCTTCTACTGGCTTCTCAGTTTCCCTCTGCCAAGAGAGAGTGACAATAATGCCCTAACTCATCATCATTCTGTGAGGATGATGTGTGTTAACAGTTTAGCCTGCTTAGAATTGGGTGAGGCACAGAGTAAGCACACTGCAAGAGCACACAAAATAAACTCCTTGTTTTGAAATTAATGCTTGTGTTTCTTGCTCTTGTACAAGTATTTGTCAATGCTCTACAAACTGGGAGTTGTTACCAGTTTGTGGTTTGTGAAATCGATTTAGCAAGTGTCATCTAGTAATTTATTGTAATAGAATGGCAAAAAATTAATAATAATGATAAAGTACAGCAGGGTACCCAGTAAAGATAAGTACGGCTGCAAGCCTTTCTGGGATGTGGATCTCTAGTGTGAGGCTATATATTATGGCCACAGGATCAAGGGCATTTCTTGTCATCAGCATAGCCAAATCCAATGAATGTAGAGGACTGGCTTTCTTATAGCGCCCTGGCAAATTTGCACACGTCCAGAAGTAGCTGACCATTTCTCCTGTGCAATATTTTTAAAGAATTCCAAGGCTTCCTGTGGTGGGACAAGCAGAGGGAGCCACAGATGACTGGTGCCATCTGGCACAGACATAGTTGGGAGCAGCAACACATGCTGGGGGTGCAGAGTTCCCTACTTACAAGTGTTTCCTTCCTGCGTGACAACAGGTGACCTCCCCAGCTGCTGTCTGAACAGGAAGAGGCAGACACCTGCTCAGCCTAGCTCAGAGGCAAGGCAGCGGGGATACCACCTGTGAGCTGCAACTCTTGACCATCCAGTTGACAGAAATTAATAGGATTTATGCAATTCATGGCCGGCAAGGGATTAGAGGAAAAAGACTTTTCCTACATGACTACATTACAAATTATTGCAGCTATTTCAGAGTAATCTGATCTATGGAAATTAAAACCATATCAGAATTTTGACCCCAATAATCCGCTTGAGGAATATATGCTACAAAAATGAAATTATCATCCTTAAAAACATATGCACAGTGATGCTTTTTAAGCACTGTGCTTTTTTAATGACAGGAAAGGAAAATCTGGAAATATGAGATTGTAGTATACTTGTTGCATTGCAACATTCCCATTGAGCTCCTTTCTGCAAGAAGCAATGGGAAACTTGTAAAAGAAAAACACACGTCACAGAACATTATTTGTGATTCAGCACGTGGTTATGGAGAAGTCTGGGTCGCACTGGCACACTGTGATCATTGAGCATCAGAGGCCGCTCTCTGGGTTGCACTGTAATGAGTTTTGCTCCACAGGCTGGACTGTGAGTGTGGTCCAGAGTTATTAAGAAATGATGGTCATTTCAGGCATCACCAGGAGACAGTGTGTTGGGTGAGGGATAATTTTTGGTAAAGATCTGAGTCATATCTAAGTTAGTTACATGCTGGGAGTCACTATTGCTTTCCTGGGTATATCTATCCCTGCTTCACCAGTGAAAGCTCCTATCCCCCTGGAAGACCCAGCAGAAGCATACCCTTTCTTGCTGATACCCCCAACCTTGCTCCAGGCAGAGATTATTTGGCATACAGAAGGCTCCCTCCACTGAGCAGACTCTGTCATGACCCAGCTTGCACTGAATTACAGAGCAACCTCTTACATAAACGTCATGCAAAGTATATTATTCACTTAATAGCTAAGATGCCAGAAATACTATTTTTAAAAGGACATTTTTGAGGGAAACTCCACAAATAATATCTCTTCTCCTGCTTCATGTGATAAGGGAGCAGTCCCTTCCCAGTTGCATGAATAGGGTGGAGGAGCAGGACCTTCCGTCTCAGAATTGCCCAGGGCTGAGCCACTGATCCTGGGCAGTGGGGACTTGGGTGGAGGAGGTGGAGAGCTGGGAGTGGTGAGAAGAGTAGAGAGCAGGCAGGAAAGGGGCATCTTTGAGGGATACCCCAAATTCAACTGTGAGGTCAGAAGCCATTTGTTTGCTGTTTGCCTGCTTGTTTTGGTACTTACGATTGAACATAGGACATTCATTCTGAGCTCTATTTCAAGCCCTTTTTGTCTTTCACTTTGAGACGATCTTTCTAAGTTGCTAAATTGCCCAGACTGGGCTTGAATTTGTGGTCACCCTGCCTTGGCCTCTCAGAGTGATGGGATTTCAGGCTCTTGAAGGGGGAGAGGGAGCGAGCAGTGTTGGCTTAGTGGTGATACTTCCTCTCACCTCCTTGTCTGTGCTGTTCATTGACCATAGCTTTGTGGCTAGAACTTCTTATTTCTGGTAGAAATGGGCATTCAGCATAGGATAGGGACAATCTGCCTCTTCAAGGCCCCCAAGAGGCTTCCAAAACACTGATAAGTGACCCTGGGACCTGCAGGATCCAGCAGATAGAAGTAAGTCATCCTGAAGCAGATACTGTTGTGGTATTCACTGTGTCCAGAAACAGACCCAGTGGAAGGTAGAGATCACTTGAAGTGGGTATGTGTTGTGCTTCCTCCCTGTGAACAGATTCTGATCTTCACAGCCATTCCTTGTCTCCTGAGTGCCCAGGTGCCTAAGGAGATGCTGACCCAGGTCCCGCACCAGGGCAGCCTCTTGTTATACATGATAAACTACACGCTGTGCTAGGAAGAAAAGACTCACCCATTTGGATGTGGCACCTCGGCACAACCCATGCAACCTGGCTGTGAGAAGTGCTCTTGTGGGTAGCTACTGAGGAAGAAGCACTTTGGTTCTTAGGAAGGTGCTCCAGGGGCACAGTTACTCTTTTTTTGGGGGTGGAAGGCCAGAAATGCCTCATACCCGCTAGAAGTGCCACCTGGAGGTGACCAGGGTTGGGACCTCAGAACCACTGGAGTGTTTTCTGGTTTGAGGCCAGTGCTCCTCCCTGGAGATAGGAAGGGGAAAGAGAATTAGCATGAAAGGCAGCGGAAGAGGGCCGTGTACCCAGCAGAGGGGCACACCAGAAAAGGGGCCAGGCAGTCTCTGAACCTATGCTTCCTCTTAGCCAGAAGGGACCATCCCAGGGCCACCACACTGTGAGTGGCTTAGGTTCCTCTAGGTTATACAACAGCAGCGAATGTTTAACAACTCTAGAAAAGATTGGTTTGTAAATGTGCCAGGATTTATGAAGTAAGTAAGGGAGTTCCACCTTATCCATGGGAAATGCATACCAAGACCTCCAGTGAGTGACTGAGTCTTCACATTGTACCTTGCCCTATACTTATGGGTACTACATTTTTCCTGTACATCCACACCCAATTTACATGCACATTGAGGGGTTAATAATAACTAGTAGTGAAATTGAACACTTTTAACATTGTAAAAGTTATGGAAATATTCTCTCTGCTAACTTCTGCAGTTTTGTGTGCTATCGTAAAACTAACATGAATTTCTTTTTCCTCCTGCATGGCTTCAAGGGTAGAAAGTTCACTCTTACCAGATCTCATCAAACTCAGCAAATTATTTTTTCCTTTCCTGATAAACCTGAGAACTTTCACCTTTACACTTCAAATATTTTATGGCTTTACTTTGGCAGCGGAAATTGCAAGCATCAAAACTCTTGTGCTTTAGGTTCACTTTAACTAAAATAAGAGTTGCTTGAACACAACCACTATTGATACCATGGCAGTTGGGCTGACTACTGCGATGGCTACTAGGTGACAGATGAGTGGGCACCATATACAGAGTGGATCCGTTGAACACAGGGATGATCCTTATCTTGGGTATGGAAGTGTAAGATTTTATCACAATATTCAGGGCAGCACCTGATTTAAAATATATTATTGTTATGTCTAGATTTGTGTTTCATATTTTCAACCATGGCTGAATGAAGTCCAACTGCAGAGAGTAAAACTGTGGGTTGGCATGGAACACCGCACTCCTGTGTTCAAATGCAAGTTTCTACCGGGCTATTGTCTCTGAATGTGAGGAAGGGGTGTGCACCATTAGAGGTGCACACAAGCTGGTCAGTGTAGGCAGCTTTGCTCACCACCACTGCAGCCCTGTTTCTATTACTCTTCATGCTCTCAATGTTTGTCAAGAGTTTTTTCCTGTCCTGGCAAAAGTGAGTGAGAGAACAGCCAGGCAAGCTCATGCAATTTGTCAAAATGATTGATACTGCCCAGTCAAAGGGCCAGGGCAAAGGATGCTTGCACAGCAGATGGGAAAAAGAGTGATAGCTATAATATGGAGAGGGGCATGCAATTTAAAAAAGGAGATTTATTTTTTTCTTAAACAAGAGGGATGGATAATGCTAGTCTGTATCCAGGGCTCTCCCCGGGAGCCTTGGGTAATATTTTGACTCTTACTCTCCTAGTGCTGCTTGCTTTCATCATAGGAGGGCAGCACTGGAGAACAGCTCTGACTCATGTCCCAGCCCAGCCCCTTCCCTCTGCCCTGCCTTGCTGGTGGCACATTGGCCTTTGGGAAGTGACTCCATCATGGGCAGGCTGGATACAGTGAGTAGGGCCTTAACCTACGAGTGTCAAGGTTCTTGCTTACAGAACACAAATGGTGACATTTATCTCACCTTCTCTCATTGAAGAAGTACTTTTGATGCTCGTCATGTGACTTCTTGAGAATCCCAATTAGAGAGGAAACTGTCTGGTGGATGTGAAGATGTGCCAGTTACAAAGTTTGGGCTCAATGCCCAAGCAAATCTTCTTTGCTATAAACCCTACTTCTCAAACTAACCTCTTTGTTCTTAAATCTCCATTGGCTTCTTCTCCTGCACAAGGTAATGCCTGTGGTGCTTTACTGATCAAGATGTTAACTGTTAAAAGGTGATCAAAAAAATTCTACCAAAATTGAAACTGCCAAGTAATGCCATTGCAAAACTTCATGTGAGAGGTACACAGCACTGCAATATGTACACACACAGATGATTGTCATAGTATTGACTATAATAGGAAAACTAAAACAAAAAATTCATCATTAGGGAAATAATGAAATAAGTAACAGAATACTCAGTTGTTTGAGAACAGCTTCCTCATGCTGAGTGTGGCACTTGGCATGCAATAGAAAATGCTCAGTGAAGGTTGAATGAATAAATGTAGAAAGAAAGAAAAAATCCAGGCATGGTGGGGCATGCCTGTAATCCCAGCACTCAAAAGGCTGAGGCAAGAGGATTGTTTGAGTTTGAGACCAGCCTGGGTTACAAAGTGTGCTCCAGGCCAGCCTGAACTGCATATTGAGACTCTTGTCTCAAAAAGACAACCTAAATAAATAAATAGAAAGAAAGAAAGAAAGAAAATGACCATTTTAAAATCACATAGATCTAAATCAAATTTAAAATGGGCAAGTTATAGAACAGTATGTATGTTCCTATTTTGTAAAATAGATTTCTTCTCTTTTTCTCTCTTCTCTCATCCATTTTCAGTGTCTGTGTTCAAATATCTTCAACTATGTGGAAAATATCCATAAAGCTACAGCAGCAACACAATGGTGTTAACTTCTGGAGAACAATATCGGGAGACCCTGTTTTAAATCTGTCTTTTTCATTCAATGAAATGCATTACACAAATTAACATGAAAATAAGCATGACCCTGCATTGCCAGTCCTAATGACTGCCTAATTTATCATCATATGGAGTTTTCATTATTTTTGTTGATATTTAGGTTATTGCCAATTTTTCACAATTATAAATAGTGCCAAGATGAACATTCTGTGCATATATCTTTGTCTATTGAGACTGTATTACTAGATGCGAGCAAAAAAATGAGTTTTTCATCTTTCCATTTGTCACTTTGTGTTTCTTGATTAATTTCAAATCCCTGAAATGGCTCACCACTTAACGAGTTATGAGACTTGGGGCCAGAAATCCTCCATTAGAACTATAATCTCAGTTTCCCGCTCTTGAAATAGAAGCATCTATCCAAAGAATCATTGCGAGGATAAAATACAAGTGAGAAAAGTGAACTTCACAGCTCCCAGGAAGCTCGACAAGAATAAGCCAGGGACCAGACAAACTCCTCAAGAGCTGAGCCAGGCTGCAGGGAGCATTGAGACTCTCAGAGACAAGAGTGAGGATGAGCATTCAGCATGCTCCAAGAGACAGACATGGAAAGGGGGACACAGTGAGTGGTGATTTCCTACTCCTGTATCCTCCTAAATGGCCTTTCCTCTCTCTGTCCTGAAGGGAGGCCCAGAAGAGTCGCAGAGACAAATCCTCATGGCATGGGATAAATCTCTCATTTAGGAGATAGCAAAGCCAGGATGTCAGGCAGAAGACACATTACAGCCAGACTAGCCCTTCTGCAGAGGCCACGGAGATCTCAGCCTTATGAATGTCAGCTGTAGGTTTCAGAGGCCTGAAGATGCTATCTGCCAGCGAGAAGAACAAGCTAATCCATGGACATAGGTAGATCACTATCTTAGTCCATATTATGCTGCTGCAATAGGACACACTAGACTAAGTCATTCATAATGAATAGAAGTGTGTTAGGCTCTCAGTTCTGGGGGGTGGGAGTCCAAGATCCAGTGTGGTGAGGGTTCCACACTATATCTACTATTCTAGAGACCATGCATAGCAAGAGAAGTTCAGATAGCACCCAACTAACTTTTATAACAAGCTGACTCTTGCGATAACGAACTTCCTTGTGCTATAACCATGCTAATCCATTCTTGAAGACAGAGCCCTGGTGGTTGACCACCTCTTCACACTTGCACTGGGGATTTGCTTCCCAAAAAGTGGGCTCTGGAGACACATTTAAATCACAGCAGTTGCCCTCTGTGGGTGGATGGAAATCCTAGGAGGATGATTAGCCAAGGACAGGAGTGGGTAGGGGTGTTCAGAAATATTGAGTCATTTATTGATTTTGATGTAACTACTTCTTTCCTAATATACACCTAAGCTGTGTGTGAGTGAGGAAACTGGTTAAGATTGTGCCCATGTGGTTGTGAGAAGCATGAGTGAGCCCCAGGCTCTTTTAGCTCAATTGGCTAGTAAGGAAAACATGAAGACACTGCTCTCTCATCTGCAGCTCAAAAGGTGTCTCAGTTACTTTCTTTATTGCTTGTCAGTGATACTGAACATCCACACTGTAAAGGAGGAGAAATTTATTTTGGTTCAAGCCTCAGCCCATGATCTGTTGACTCCAAAGGGGAAGCAGCATGGCAGAGAGGCATGGCAGAGCACAGCTGCTCACCTCATGGTGCCCAGGAGTCAGAGAGAAAAGGGCACAGCCAGGAGGGAGAGAGATCCTTCTAGGACACACCCTCTGTGAACCCTCTTCTGATCAAACCCTGTCTCCAAACAGCAAGTCAGATACACCACCCCTATCACATGATTGCATTTCAGAAGTTCTGCTTATGAGTGTGTGGAGTTTTGGGAGGCATTTTACATCTACATCATAAAAAAAAAAATGGGGACCTGAAATTGAACTGTCATTTTTAGCATCCTGTCTCCATGAGCTTTTCAGAAATCAAAGGCTTCAGTACAAAAAGCAGACCTTTAAAAATACCCTTCTCAAGAGTGCAGTATTGCAAGCCTGATGACAGGTTAGGAACTCTTGTGTCTTGATTTGGTAACTTTGTATTGAAGTTGCTGGAGAACTTGGGCTCCTGTGTCCACCCTAGAGCACAGCTCTGGATCCACCCCCATCCTGACACTGTGAGCATTAGATCCAGGATGGTGAGAGAGTGAGAGCTGCCTATCCCATGGGGTGCTACTGGGTCTTACGAATCATTGCTGTACTACAGCGCTTTGAGACTCTCATTTGGAACAGTGATCCCTGTATAAATGATTATTCATTGAGCTACCTATGTATCAGGCACTGTGCTGGGCCCTAGGTGACTACTGCTGGACCTCAGGAATGTTATGTTCCATGGGAGCCTTTAGCAGAAAAAGTGGTCTTTTCTTCATAGCAAGCGTCACCCTTGTACCATATACCTTTCAACCATCTCTTTACAAGCGAGGGTATGACATGGGTATGGAAAACAAAGGTGATCAGGAGTGGGATACGAAGATGAATTCCGTGCAGACCATAAGGAGGTATGGGTTACAGAAGGTGACTGGGGTGGAGTGGCAGTGACAGCCCCGTATTTGAGAAGAAGCCCTTGGCTGGAGCACACTGAATGAGAAAGAATGGAGGAGGGACCGGTAGACAAGAAAGGACTCAGAAGCTTGGGAGGACTTAGGATCTGATTTTCTGGTGAAGAAAATGCTTTGCAGAGTTTTCAGCATGGGTGGAAAAACTTGAGGTACATTTGAAAGGATCACTTTGAGGGAGGCTGGTGGGAGCAGAGCCTGGCATCTCCCCTGAGTAGCTGATCCATTCCCAACACTTCACCTCCACCTACAGAGGAAACTGAGAAGGATACCCTCTCCCACTGAGTATGGCAGA
The DNA here is from genome assembly GCA_004027455.1 of Hydrochoerus hydrochaeris. Lineage (NCBI taxonomy): Eukaryota > Metazoa > Chordata > Mammalia > Rodentia > Hydrochaeridae > Hydrochoerus > Hydrochoerus hydrochaeris. Next base: position 16,854 of record PVLA01006264.1, read on the forward strand.
AGCGATGACTTCTTATTTACATGGGAAAAACGTTTAACAAAGTTTTAGTTCTGCTGGCTCTTGCCCACATCCACTCTAAAGCCACTGGCACATCCACTTTCCCATGGGACTTCCTTGGCATAGTGGTAGAGGCTGCCCCAGGACAGGAAGAGGAAAAGGCCTCCTCATGTGGTGCCTCCCCAGGTCTGCACTCAGAGCCAGGGGCTGGGATGACAGAGGCTGCCTGCCCGTGACACCAAGGATGCCAGGGAAGCAATTACTTACTCCAAACAAGAAGAGGCACAATTTCAGGAGCAAAGAGGCCTTTCACAGTCGATTGTGTTTTGCTAAACACAGATGGAGTGTTTTCAAAGACGAGTGTGTGATTTCATGGAAAGAAACAAATGGACTCTAACCAAAAAAAAAAAAAATCTCATTTTTATGTGCAATTTTCTCTACTCTTGAAATGAAAAGAAAATGTAACAAAGAGGAGTCCATTATTATGAGGCATTGAAATAATGAATCAATGAGGACTTAAAAAAAAAAACCCATCAGTATAGCATCCATTATTCAAGAGCGTACTTACCATAGCTGAGGCCACAATAGAAAGTCCACCAAGGGAATAAGTGAATCAAAGTCAGGGCTGATCTGCGCACCACGTAGGTGAAGCCTCTGAACTTTATGAGCAGCAGTTTGAGGTAAGGGTCAATTAAAGAGTGGCCCAAGCATGCATTGTCCCAGGCATCCAACCTGAAGCTTTCAGGGCTCTTATCCGCTTATCTTTTTAATGTTATAATAAATATTCTAAAGGGATGCTTTGTTACTTATATACAAGGGGTGATAGAAATAAACAGTGAATGTTAAATAATATCCCCTCTTACTTCAAACATACTCATCTCATCTTTCCTGTCATTTTCTGAAGCAGTTCTGGAAATCTTTTTTCCTAAGTGTCCTTATGAGGTGTGATAAAGAATATGATGGGTGCTACTGTTAGGTGCCATCCAACAGAAAGGCAGGTTCCGAAAAACAATCTGGTTTTATTCCCCTTATTCACTGGACCAGGCACCTTGTGACTGCTGGATCTTCCCCAAGTCAAAATGACCATAAAAAAATAAAAATTTGGGATGGATTCAGGACATTGAAGCAGCCACAATAGTCCAACTAATGACACACACAAAAGCAGACCTCCAGAACTGCTTCCCAAAGGTTAAAAAGGGTGGGATGTGTGTGTTCAGAGACAGGGGCTGTATTATGAAGGAGCTACATGATGCTGTATCTTTTACAGTAATGATCTTTTAATTTAAATAGTCACCATATTTAATTTTTTTTTATTTTAAAGAGAATAAAACAAAAGAGGACAGATCCAAGCAGATCAGAGCAGAACAATGCAAGTAACACAGCAGTTCACAACAAGACAACCAGACATCAACAGCAGCTATCACAATGTCTCTCTCTTTGAAACAGTTGAGCTTAGCTTTACACACAATAATGTCAAACATAACACAATAGAATAAAACCACTCAAGAGAATGAAAGTATTGCAAGGCATCCTGAACCAAATAACTGAAGATGAACAATGGCTACTGTATTATCTCATTTTCCATAAAAAATTTGTTTATACAATCATACATGTTAAAATCCAGTAAGACACAACATGATAGAACCAATGGTAATAGAAAAACAAAAGCATGGTAGGACTTCAGAGCAAGATGATATTAAATAGCTGCCATATTGTCCTTTCTTCAAAGCAACTATTCATACCATCACATATATTAAGATCAAACAAAACAGAATAAAACCATTCCAACCAATGAATGAAAACATGACTTCAAAGAAATACAATGATGAACCACAATAACCACAAAATCTTCTGTATTCTTACCATTTCTTATACTAGGGAGACTATATGGTATTTATACATGTGAGTTTGATTTATTTCACTTATGAGTATGGATTTAAGTTGCACCCATTTATTTATAAATATCTCAATGTGATCATTCTTTATAGCTTAGTAGTACTCCACTGTGTAAAAGTACCACAATTTTTTTATCCATTCCTCAGTTGATGGGCACTTAGGTTGTTTCCAAGATCTGGCTATTACAAATTGTGCTGCTATAAACATGGGTGCACATATATCACTGTGGTAAGATGTTTTCAGGTCTTCTGGGAATATGCCTATGAGTGGAATAGCTGGGTCAAATGGGACCTCCAACCCCAGCTTTTTGAGGAATCTCCAGATTGACCTCCACAGTGGTTGCACCAGTCTATACTCCCACCAACAGTGCAGAAGAATTCTTTTTTCCCCACAGCCTCTCCAGCATTTGTAGTTGGTAGTTTTGTTGATCTTGACCATTCTTTCTGGAGTGAGATGGAATCTCAGTGTGGTTTTAATTTGCATTTCTCTAATGACCAATGATAATGAACATTTTTTCATGCATTTATTTGCCATTGGTATTTCTTCATCTGAGAACTGTGTGTTCATCTCAGATGCCCATTTTTGGATTGGGTCTTTGAATTTTGGGGGTCTGCTTTTTCAAAAATTCTTTATAAGTTCTAGACAGAAGTCCTTCATGTGAGGGACAGTTCACTAAGATTTTTTCCCAGTTTGTGGGTTTTCTTTTTACTCTGCTGGAGATTTCTTTGGACATGCAGAAACTCTTTTTTTTTTTTAGAAACTCTTTAATAAGATGTGATCCCAGTTATTGATTCTGGGAAGTATTTCCCATGAAGTTTGGTTCTTGTTCATGAATTCTCTACCAACCCCTATGTCTTCTTTTTACCTACTTTGTCTGCCAACTGACTTAATGTTTCTGTTTTAATATTTAGAACTTTGATCCATTTAGATTTTAATTTAGTACATGGTGACAGGCATGGGTCTAATTTTAGTTTTCAACTTATGGAAAGCCAGTTTTTCCAGCACCATTTATTAAAGAGGCTATCATTCTTCCAGTGAACATACTTGGCCCCTTTATCAAAGATAAGGTGGCTGAGTGTGTTTGTAGCTGTGTCTTCTAGTCTATTCTATTGATCTTCAGGTCTGTTTTTATTACAATACCATGTTGATTTTATTACAGTAGCTTTGTAGTATAACTTCAAGTCAAGGGATTGTGATGCCTCCTGCCTTGACGTTGCTGCTTAGAATTAACTTTGCTATTCTAGGTCTCTTCTCGTTCCAGATGAATTGTAGGAGTGATTTCTCTAGATCTATGAGGTATGTTAGTGGTATTTTCATTGGGATTACATTGAATCTATATAACAATTTTGGGAGAATGGCCATTTTCACAATATTTATTCTTCCTATCCATGAACAAGGGATGTCTTTCCATTTACTGAGGTCCTCTTCAATTTCTTTTTTCAGGATATTATAATTTTCCCTGTACAACTCTTTTACATCTTTCATCAGATTAATTCCTAAGTATTTCATTTTTTTGAATGCTAATGTGAGGGGTGTGGCTTCTCTTATTTCTCTCTCAGTGATTTTGTTGTCAGTGTATAAGAATGCTATTGATTTTTGAGTATTGACTTTGTATCCAGCTACTTTGCTGAATTTATTTATTATATCTAGGAGTCTTTCAACAGAGTTTTGTGGGTCTTCAAGTAGAGTATCATGTGATCTGCAAATAATGATAATTTAACTTCTTCTTTTCCTATCTTTACTCCTTTTATTTCTCTCTCTTTTCTAATTGCTCTGGCTAGTATTTCCAGTACTATGCTGAATAGGAGGGGTGATAATGGACATCCTTGTCTTGTGCCTGATTTCAAGGTAAAGGCTTTCAGTTTTGTGATGCTGGCTGTTGGTTTGTCGTAGATGGCCTTTATCATATTGAGGTAAAGACCATCTATTCCAATTCTCTGTAAGGTTTTTATCATGAATGGGTGTTGGATCTTATCAAAAGCTTTTTCTGCATCTATAGAAATGATCATGTGATTCTTACTTTTGGCTGTATTGATATGGTGGATTACATTTATTGATTTATGTATGTTGAACCATCCCCGCATGCCTAGGATGAATCCCACTTGGTCATGGTGTATAATCTTCTGGATGATTTGCTCTATACTGTTTGCCAATATTTTATTGAGAATTTTTGCATCTATGTTCATTAGGGAGATTAGCCTGTAGTTCTCTTTTTTAGTTGGGTCTTTCTCAGATTTTGGTACTAGAGTGATATTTGCTTCCAGGAATTAGGGAGAATTGCTTCCCTTTCAATTTCATTGAAGAGTTTGAGGAGGGTCGGTATTAAGTCTTCTTTGTATTTCTTGTAGAATTCCACAGTGAATCCGCCTGGGCCTGGGCTCTTCTTTGTTGGTAGGGACTTGATTACATTTTCAATTTCATTAATAGAAATTGGGTTATTCAGCAGTTTTACATCTTCTTGATCCATCTTTGGTGGTTCATATGTTTCTAGGAATCTGTCCATTTCTTCTATGTTATTGAACCTATGAGAGTAGAGGTTTTCGAAATAGGTGTTGATGATCTTCTGTATTTCCACAGAGTCAGTATTCTGTATTGCATGAATTTAAGTCTTTTCTGTCCTTTTTTAAATTAGGTTGGCTAGGGGCTTATCAATTTTATTTATTCTTTCAAAGAACCAACTCTTTGATTCATTGATTCTTTGCATTGTTTTCTTAGTCTCTATTGCGTTAATTTTTGCTCTGATCTTTATAATTTCCTCCCTTCTTTTGGTTTTTGGCTTGGCTTGATCTTCTTTTTCTAGATGTTTGAGGTGTAATATCAGGTTGCTTATTTGTGTTCATTCTGTTTTCCTAATGTGGGAACTCAGTGCAATAAATTTTCCTCTGAGGACCACTTTCATTGTATCCCACAGGTTCCGGTAAGTTGTATTTGTATTTTTGTTTCCTTGTAGATATTGTTTAATTTCTTCTTTAATTTCCTCTGTGACCTACTGATTGCTCAAGAGTGTATTATTTAATTTCCATGTGTTTGTGGGGTTTTTGAAGTTACTTTTATCATTAATTTCTAGTTTCATGGTGCTATGATCTGATAACATGCATGGGATAATTTCAATCCTTTTGCATTTATTTAAATATGTTCTGTGGGTTAATATATGGTCTATTTTAGAGAATGTCCCATGTACTGCTGAGAAGAATGTATATTCTGATGTTGTTGGATGGAACACTCTGTATACATCTATCAAATCCATTTGTTCACAGGTGTGATTCAGTTCTGCTATTTCTTTGCTGATTTTCTGTCTAGTTGATCTGTCCCTTTGTGTCAATGGTGTGTTAAGGTCTCCTGTTATAATTGTGTTATTGCCTATTTGATTTTTTATTTTCTGTTAATACTTGCTTTGTGTAGCTGGGTGCTCTGAAATTTGGTGCATATATATTTCAGATTGTTATCTCTTCCTCTTGTAGTTTTACCCTAACTAGTATGTAGTGACCTTCTTTATCTCTTTGGACCATTCTTGGTTTGAAGTTCACATAGTCTGCAAACAGAATAGCTACTGGTGCTTTTTTTTTAATTCCTGTTGCATGGAGTATTGTTTTCCATCCTTTGAGTTTCAGTCTGTGAGTTTCCTTTTGGGTTAGATAGGTTTCTTGTAGACAGCATATGGTTGGATGTTGTTTCTTGATCCATTCTGCCAGTCTGTTTCTTTTAATTGGTGAATTGAGACCATTTACATTAATGGTTATAACTGTCATATATTGGTTTATTGTTGACATGTTATCTTTCTGATGTTGTATCTTAACTTTCCATTCTTTTTAATTATCTCACTTGCCTGGTGGTTTTTTCCTATGTGTATCTTTCAGTATTCTTTGTAGGGTTGGTTTGGTGATCATGAAATTCTTCAGCTGTTCTTTGTCATGGAAGTATCTTATTTCTCCATCCATTTTGAAGGACAGTTTTGCAGGGTACATCAGTTTGGGTTGGAAGTTGTTTTCCTTTAGGATTTGAAACACTTCACTCCATGCTCTTCTTGACTTCATTGTTTGTGTTGAGAAGTCTGCTGTGATTCTGATAGGTTTTCCTTTATAGGTGATCTGTCTTTTTTCTCTAACAGCTTTTAATATTCTGTTCTTATGTTGGATTTCTGGGATGGAGATTATTATATGTCTGGGTGTAGTTTTGATTTGGTTATGGCTATTTGGAGTTCTATATGCTTCACTAATCTGTATGTCAGTTTCCATACTCATGTTTGGGAAGTTTTCAGCCATTACTTCTGTAAATAGCCTCTTGATATCATTTGTGTTGTCCCCTTCTTTTTCATTTATCCCTATTAATCTTATGTTGTTTTTCTTTGCATCATTGTGCAGCTGTTGAATTGTTATTTCCTGATTTCTTGTTATTTTTAGAAGATCTTTCCTTTCCTGTTCACTAGCTGCAATCTTATCTTTGAGGTCTGAAACTCTATCTTCACTTTTGTTGAGGTGGTTTTTGCGACTTGCAATAGAATTTTTTATTTCCTGTATATCTCTTTGAATCTGCTTCATGTATTCTGTTTGTTTCTTAAACTGTTCATTCAGGGATTCTATCATTTTGCTTTGTTCCTCTAATTTTTTAGCTGTGTCTTCATTGGATGCATTCAATATTTCTTTCACTACTTTTATCATTTCTTCTTTTACATGGGAGATTATTTCTGATTTGAGCTCCCTCATAGCTTCCTGTACTTGCTTCTTTATTTCAGTTGATATCATTTCAGGTATATGTCTAGTATTTTCTTCTATGTACATGGCTTCTAGGTTTTCTTGAGATGGACTGGAGGTTTGAGATTGCATTTTGGTCTTTTGTTTTGTCATTTTCCTGTATTTCTGTGTTTCCAGGGATGTTCCAAAGCTTTCCCTAGATGGGTTGCAAATCACCTCCTCTGCCCTCTGCTACTGGGGCTCACATGGCTTTGGCTCCCTTGTGCGGTGGGCCTGGTTCCCCTGGTTGAAAGGAGGTCACTGTGTGTGGTCTACTCAAGCCCATGGAACTTCTGGGGCATAGTCCAGTGTCCTAGGGGGCTGGATGGGCATGGGATTGATGGTCCCAAACTTTTCCCAGGACTTTCCTAGCAAGCTGAAACCCACTTCGCAGCAGCAGCGTGGGCCTGGCTCTCCTTTCTGTGGGCCTGACTCCCCTGGTTGAATGAAGGTCGCTGGGCATGGTCCACTCAAGCCCATGGAACCTCTGGAGCTTAGTCCAGTGTCCTAAGGGGGCTGGGCGAGCACCCAGCCTAGTCACCATATTTTATCACACCTTGGACATTAGCTATATCATATACTTTATATAAGGCCCTAGACAATTCCTCTTCACTCAGTGGATCCCAAACCAACCGGAAAGGTTGAACATGCCTGGCAGAATTAGTAAATGAGGCAAACAGCTGATCAGTGGCCTTATCTTTGGGACACATGAGACCAGAGAAAAAACTCTTTTTGTGGTCTTAGAACATATGGACTGAAGGAGTTGATACTAAAACAATTTATGCTTGTTTTGTGAGGTAATTCATAACTTTATACAGCTTCTTTATTCTGCCAGGTATGGTTTAGCTCATTTGCAAATTATAGTTTTTGTTTCATTTCTCACTGTATTTGGAGACTCATTCAAGTTATTCCATGACTTTTCTGTCCATGAAATAGATGCAGAAGAGATATCATCTGATACCTAAGAAATGTGTGCATCTTAACACATTCTATAAATCAGAATAGGTAATTCATTTCAAGTTTTTATAAAATTCCATTTTATATATGGCAGTCATGCTAAAATTTCTGGCTGATGTGTGCATTCATTTTTCAATAATTTTATTATTTTATTTTTTATTAGTACACGTTTGCTGTACATAAAATTTATGTTCTTTCTGTGGAGTTGGTACACGCACAGAACACATGTTCCTTCTTGTCTCACCCCCATTTCATCTTTGACTCTGTTCTCCTTTAATAAAGATCTTTCTCTCTACTTTCTGTTGTCTGTGTTTATTTTGCTCTCTATTTGTAATATGGATTTCTCATATAAGGGAAAAAGCTCATGTGTTTGATTTATTTCACTTATCATCATGGTCTCCAGTTGCATTCATTCCTCTACCAAGTTCACACAGCTATTGTGATGTATCAAATATATATGACCCAATGACTGTATATACATATGCATTTATATATGTGGGCATTATATGCTGTCAAAGATTGATTGAATTAAATGACTCGCTCAGTTAGTTGTATACTCATGCAGTAAAAAAAAAAAAAAAAAAGATCTAACCTGTGCCCAAAAACTTTATGGGTACTGAGAATATACCAGAAACAGAGAAAAACCACACACCCACTGTGGGAGGAGGGTGGTATTAAAGTAACAAATGTATAAGTGGATTACATGCTAATTATAGGTAATCGATAAAGAATCAAATGTGGTGGAGATGGCAGTGCTGTTTACACAGGCTGCTGTCCACAGAGCCGCTCTGTGCAGGCTCCACACTGAAAAGACAGAGCCCTGGACTACAGTACACACAGACTCAAGGTCAGTCATGGTAATAGAGGTAAGGAAAAGGAAGGTGGAAATATAGCTTGGCCTGGCCTTTTAGCTTACATACCAGGACTCTGATGCTGCCCCAGGTGAACAAGCCTCCAGCTCAAGTTTCCTTTTCAACCCATGTGGCAGGCGTACTGGTCTCGCCCTTTAGATGTTAATGCTCAGGTAGGGCAGAGGCTCAAGTTCCTCATCTGAAAAATGAGAGAAACTACTGAAGTCATTTCCAATGTGGCTACTCTTCATTCTCAGGGAAGTGTATGTTTTCCCTTCTCCAAAGTGCCTTTTGGGGAGAGCTCTGCTTTGAAAGATGGCTTCGCGTAGTCTCTGATTATAACCATTAGAAGGCTGCAGGAGGAATCTCTCTCATCTGCTTAAAATTTTCCTTCCAGTGTTCTCTTTCCCTGGAAACCTGAGAGGTGTCTTAGATTCTCTTAGAAACCTTTTTTTTGTGAAGCCTGAGTGGCAAAACATGGAGATTCTGCCAACCCTGGGGTGACCTAGATTTTAAAGAGAACTGACCCTCTCCAAGCTAAGTGGGTGAAAAGCCCCACCGAATGGAGAGCTGGATGCAGCAATAAGGCAAAGACCATCTGTGCCATTTAGATATTTACTTATTGTGTTGAAATGGTCCACAGACATACACAACAAGCCAAAGTAAAGATCTGCACAAGGATAATGGAGTCAGATTGTTTTTTTCTTATATCTCTGAATATTTTTGCAGTGGACATATCGTTTGCAAACAGACCAATGATTTAAAGTAAGTTCAGAAATTTCCTAAGTGTAGAATTTAGATTATTGGCTCAGAAATGGATCAAGTCACAGCATTTTCTTGTGCATTTTAAAATCATTGATCATTCCAGATCATTTTCTACATTGGCTTGAAATCAATTTTTTCTTTTGCAGATGTCAAAGCATGCTTATAGGGAAATGGAATGTGCTTGTTTCTCCATGTGTTGTGCATATACATACTAGTAAGATTGTAAGTACCCAAAGGATAGCAGAGTCCTTTCTACTTAGTTTTGGAATGAGCACCTGATAAACAAGCCAGTGGGGCTGCAACCCCTTCCTGCATTTATGAGCTCACTTGGAAGCATTTCTCACTGATTTATTTCACTGTTCAATAACTTCATGTTCGAAAGCATGTCTTGCTCTTTTAAAAACAAATATCAACTAATTTCATTGTCTTCCTATTTCTACATCTCCATTAACCATTAGCTCCTGCTGTAGTTGAGAAAAATCACTAAAATTCAGATTCCTTACTCTTGAAAAATCTATATCCTAATGTTTTGGAAATTTTCAAACAGAAGGAAAAGCTGAGCTAATGAAATAATGTGCCCAAATGCCCAGTTTCAATGAATATTATTACTCATCTTTTTGGGGAGTAATGCAACATTTTATAATAAGATAATGCTTCCCATGGTGTGTTTTCTGCTTCATATGTCCAGAGATAGTATTTATTCCTTCAGCTATTTAAGTGAATTGGATCCTTTCCTTATGTTTGAGGAAACAATTACTTCTGGTTATAACAGCATCAACAGACCCAGTTGTACATCACTTATATAAGATAGACCTTGAATTTGCACTTTAACCCTTTCTCAATACTCTATATGCAGTTGTTTGAGAGCGTGGCAGGAGAAGTGGAGACAGGAGACTGAAGGGTGAGTGGAAGAGGAGTGTAAGTCAGTAAGGGAGAAGGTTGATGGGGGAATAACAATCGGTGAAAGAGAAAATTTGATACGGGGTCAGATTTTGTTGCAGTATTTTTAAACTGTTGAAGGATTAGTTTGAAGGTTTTAAGAAGGTATTTGTGGGGCAAGAATGTGGTATAGGGGAGAGGTGTACTTTGTAACTAAGGAAAGCTCTGTGGCAGTTGGAAACTGCTGATAAGTTTGTGTACCTGTAATGTGGAAAAGATGTATGGGAAGAGAGGTCTCTCGATAAGCCATGGTAACGCAAAAGGAGCAGGATGGGGAGGAGAGAGGGTTAGTACAGGAGAAGCGGAAGTGACTGAGAGAGAGTGATATTTGGCAAATTAGAATTTTAGCAGAGGTGTTTAAAAAGTGGGAAAAGAAATAAATAGGGTAATAGTATTGCTATGGGAGGTGAGGAAACTAGATAGCAGTATGAAAAGAGAGAGGACACAGACACAAACTAAATAGAAGAAAAAATAAACAGGAATAACAAACAAACTAGAAAATAAGATATAAAAACAAACTCCTCTGTAGGACAAAACTAACCTTACAGGCACCTCCCTCCACAGAGTCCTTTGTGTACAGGGGAAACTTCTGAGTCATTTATGGTCCCTTTTCTGGTTTGGGTCATTCAATTGTCCTGGATAGATTTCAATAACTTTCATCACTGGACGCCCTCTGCTTATTCTCCTTGCAATAAATTATATTCCACTGGGACCCATCTAATGACTCTCCCCTGTTTCCTAAATGGTAGTTTTTTGGAGTTGTTTGTTTGTTTTGGAGGTATAAGGGATTGAGCCCAGAGCCTTTGCACTGAGCTATATCTCTAGCTTAGTTTTTGGAGAGAGGATCATGCTAAATTGCTTAACTACCCGGGTTGGGCTTAAACTTGTGATCCTCCTAGCTCAGCCTCCCAGAGTGCTTAGGTTACAGGCATGTGTCCCTACTTTGTACTCTAATGATAATTTTTCATGATTTCAGGAAACTTGATGGACCATCTAGTCTAAGGTCAATCTCAGTTTCCCTCCACCTTTCATGCTTCACATCTTTCAATGGCTTCAAAAACTATCTCCTTTGAGTATCTGTTTTCTTACTTATTTTGTAGCCTGGCTACCCAGATTTCCACACTTGAATGTGAAAATGTGGAAGCAGAGTGCCTTGTCATTTGTGTCACAGCTCTGTTCCTGGCACCTAGGACAGTGCAAGCACATGGTAGGAACCCAATGCTTATTACTGTGATCTACATGTTTGTGCTCCCCTAAAGCTTTTGTGTTGAAACCTAATCCCCAGTGTGATAGGTAGTGTAGGAGGTAGCGCCTTTGGGAGTGTCTTAGCCTATCCCTACTTTTATAACAATACACTAGAAATGGAGAGATTTTTAAAGAGCAGAAATTTATTTCCCATAGATCTGAAGCTTAAGAAATCAAAGATCAAGGTGTCCACAGGCTCTGTGCCAGATGAAGGCTGCTTTTTGTTTGCCAAGATGACACCTTGAGCACCATGTTCTCTGGAGGGGAGGAAATGCATCTCTTCATATGTCACAGGCCAGAGGGCAAAAAAAAAAAAAAAGGTCAAAAGAGGGTAGTTTGTATAGCAACATTGATCTCTTCACAAAAATAGAGCCCTCATGCCCCAAATACCTCCCAAAAGGGTCCTATATCTTAACACTTGTCTGGGTGATAAGGTTTTACTCTGAGTTTTGAAGGGATAGAATTATTCAGCCCATAGTAGGAAGCAGTGATGTCAGGAAGGCACTGCCTCATGAGTGGTATTAGTGCCCTTATAGAAGAGACCCAAAGACTTTGTGTATTAGTCAGGTTTGTGTCACTGTAACAAATACTGGGAACATCAATTTATGAAGAGAAAAATGTTTTATGGCTCAGCATTTTTGAGTTTCATTCCATTATCAGTTAACCCCATTGCTTTTGGGCCTGTGGCAATATAAGACATCATGGGGGAGCACATGGCGGAATGCAGTTGCTGACCTCAGAACCAGGAAGTAACAGGCAAAGGAAAAACTGGCATCCCACTATCTCCCTCAAGGGCATGTCTCCTGTGACCTAAGACATGACACTCTTAAAGGCGCCTGCCACCTCTTAAAGGTTCCACTGCCTGCCAACGTGCTGCGAGCCTCTGTGGGACCCACATCTAAGCATTCAGTTAGCTGCCATACACTACTACACAAGAACCTAACAAGAAGGCATCCTCTGGGAACCAGAAGGCAGACCCTTCCCTCGACAATCCCTGCTGGCAGGTTCATCTGTGACTTCTGGTCTCCAGACGTGGAATCAATAGATTGCCATGTTATAAACTGCATGATTCATGGTATTTTAGCTATTGCAACTTGTGTGCACTGAGACTCTTATTTCTGGAACCAATGCAAGTTGGAAAGACTGATGGAAACCTGCAGTGGTGCTTTAGATTCCCTGATGGATACATTGGTGGGATGATTGCCTCTGAAAAGTCAGCCCATCCTTAGAACAGGCTCTTCAAGCAGGTGTCATCACTGGCACCTTGCAGACGAAAACTTCCAAGGGAGCAACTCTGTGCTGAAGAGGTGACCCCTGTTGGAGGAACAGGAAGGACACTGTGTGCAAAGGAGTCAGGCTGATGAGGTCAGTGACCAGCACACCTTGACCTGTCTTCCCCGTCATGCTTCTGGGTAAGATTGCTGTGCTAACCACCTTCCAGAGGAAGAAACAAGGCTCAGCTGGTATAGACCCCAAAGACTCCCAGGCTCAGTCACAAGTCAGCACAGCTGAGGTTCCTCCATTCCCAGTTTCAGAGTGCCTACTGTGACAAGAAATACAGTTGTGCAGGCTCCTTCCCCAGAGGGGGAAACAAAACCACCCAAACAATCAAACTGATGCCTTTAGAACAAAACAAAGTCCAGCCCACATCTCAATACACACACATGCATGCACGCGCACACATCATAGATCACATGCATCCACACACCCACATGACCACATAATGATGTGAGGTAGGCACACACTGCCTGAGGATCTCCTTGTACTTGGTTCCAATCATTGTGTGTGTTGTTTATTTCTTTTATTTTGTTTTGGTCTTTTTTTTTCCTGTTTAGTAGTACTTTCAAATTGTAAGTGTGAGGTTTCAGGGCATATCTTTAACTTATTTGAAGATTTTTTTTTTGGCATAAGTGTATCTGCATACCAATGGGAAAACACACACACACACACACACACACACACACACACACACACACACTATTCATTTTTCAACTGAAGGTGGCTCAGCAGAAGGACAGGGGAGTCCTGTGCCCTGGTTGGCATTGGGAGTTGCTCATGGATGGCCTCTGCAGTGGGTCACAGGCACTGAGAGATGTCATTAGCACCAGCTAGTGAGATTTCCTGTCTCAGCCTTACCTCTCATTGAGAAACGACTGACCTAAACCAAGTAAATGTTCTCCTACCTCTCCTACCTTTTCAGACCCACAGCTTCATTTCTTCAGAGCGATTTGGTCCTACATAGTGAGTGAATTGAGATGAGAGAGTTGGGCTGTGAATGCCCTGCAGGAGAGAAGGCCATCTCTTCTATTGGCTTTTAATGCTTCCTGGGAAATGGGGGGAAGAGTGAGTGGTCTGGATTTGAAACTTTGTGTCCTGAGTACTCATTTACATAGGGAGAAAGGGGATGCTGAGGGGACCTGAACGCTGTCCATGGTGGGGCTTAGATCTGCACAGCCCTGCCCGAAGAATTGGGCCTGGTGTCTTCTGGAGACTGAGTAGTGAGGCTGGATTGGGGAGCAGGGCTCAGATGAAGGGGTGGTATGTTCACAGACATTAGAGCACATCTTCAGCAGGGTACCCAGAGTGGCGCCCATGCTCCAGAATTAGGCAGGTAAGTGAGACAGTAGGTCTCTCCCAAAACTTGCTTCTGAATCATACAGGTGTCATTTCTTTTCACAGTCCCATCAATGAAAAAGGATGGAACCACGGACACAAACTCTATGTATGGATTTTGAAATTATTAGTTTAAACAAATATTCCAGAAAAACCAAGAATATATGTCAAATATATATCTCATGATGGGCTAGGGATTTAGCTCAGTGGCTTAAGCACCTGCCTGGCAAGTGCGAGGTTGTGAGTTCAAACCCTGGTGGTAACAACAACAAGAACAAATATGACAATCTGTTTATATGAAATAAATCTAATGTACAGTTTGACTGAGCTGAGAGGTGCAGAGCCGTAATATCTAGTTAGCCAGAAATGGGAACAGGTGATCCCTTGGGACTGATGCTACCATTGCATATCTTGATTGTGTGACAGCTGCATGGAACTATCTACTTATTCCAAGACTTTTCAGACTGTACAGTTACAATGGGTAAAATATTATTAATAAAGTTGATTTAAAAACAATAATTTAAAAATTAATTCTAGGGCTGGGGATTTAGCTCAGCAGCATAAATGCCTGCTTTGCAAGCAGGTTGTTATGAGTTTGATCCCTGGTACCGATAAAAAAAAAAACAACAACAATGAATTCTAGGGCAAGTAGTGTCATCGGAGATTCCTTCCCAGCATCATTCATTGAAGTTTCTATAACTTTCCCAATTGTTTTTGAAGTTAGTTGTAATTTTGAGAGTAAATATTTACCTCCTAATTGTTCAGAACTTTCATCAAAAGAGTAGTTTCCTTCTAGGCATTGTGCCACATTCTTCTAATCCCAGTACTTAGGAGGAAGAGAGAGGAAGATCAGTGGTTTGAGGCCAGTCTTGGTTTCACAAGAGACCCTGTTCCACAAAAAAGTAAATTTCTTCTCCACTTCAAAATAAGAAGTACTGGGCTACCTAAGTGAGAAGCATTTGATCGCTTTGTATGGCATTTGAAAATTTTAATAGTCATCAACACTTAAAACTTAAGAGACTTCACTTATAAATCAGAATTTGTGTTTCCTCTAAAAACATTGGATTTGTATCACTGATTCTAATTTCTCAAAGGCAGAGTCTCATATGAGCTGAGACCAAATGTTCTCCAGTTATCTACAGACTCCATCCCTTTACTGCATTACATAAAACCACTCTACTTGTTCATATTACCAGCATTGCCTCTTTAGGCAATTGCACTTGTCACCGTAGATTAAAGGATTGGAGCCATATCTTTCTCAGGAAGATGTTCCATTTGAGGATGGAACATTTTGGAAGAGAGGATCCAGGAAGCCATGAGGCAAGTAACGCCATGATCACTGAGGTAGTGGGTGAAAATTGTGGCGCAGAGGACCTGGGCTCCGTGGACAAGCCTGTTATGGAATGAAGGGCCAGCACGGGTAAAGTCTCTTTTCTTACTCCCTGTCTCAGATGGGGCTTCTGAAGCTGAGTGTGGGATGAAACTGTTGCACAGTAGATTCAGTTACGGACTTCTCAGGGGAATAGCTACAGGCAGCAGGTATTCCCCTGAGGCAGAATAGAGACACATCTGGGTCTGATTCAGTGGGGAGCTTAGGAACATAATGGCACTGCAAAGCTGCCCCAGCTGTGCCAAAGACTAAATATTTGATCTGTTGCATGAATAAATCTCTGGCTGGGCACCACTTAGTGTGCCATTGTGGTGGCATCACTACTCAAGACAGTGGCTCGTATCAACAGAGGAACTTCTGTGAAGGGTATGGTACCTTTACCACCTGCAGAATGAGTGCACCTGCTCCACAGTGGGGGCTGACAGGAGCAATAGTGCCTCTACTTCAGTCCCCGTGTAGAAGAACAAAGGCCAAAGTCTGGAGTTTATTGACAACTTGCTTCAGCTCCATAGATAAGAAATTAGCAAGGAGAGCTGTGCAGGATTGAAAGGATGAACTTACAGTGCTGGGCATTCCACGACTGAGTGTTAGACAGAGGCTGCATGACAGCAGGGACAGCTCTTTGAGAAGCCAGCCTCGTCTTGGGGATTGGAGCAGATGTCTTTTTTAAAGTGCCCTCCAAGTCAGGGGGATTTGATTCTGTCTCCTTTCCCACAACTGGCTATTCCTCTTCTTTTAATCATTGCAGTGAATATGAGCAGCCCATGCTGGAGTGTGATTTATTGCATGAACCCCAGTCCTGGGTTTTTTTTTAAACAGGGTATCACTATGTAATTCAGGCTGATCCTGAACTTATTATGTAGCCCAGCCTGGTTTTGAACTTTTGGCAATCCTCCTGCATCAGCCTTCCAAGTGCTGGAGTTACAGGTGTGTGCCAGAATGGCCAGCCAGTCCCAGAGCTTTGTTCCACATAAGCTTTGTGACCTTTTTTACGAGGCAGGAATTTGTGCAATTTTTGTTACTAATGTTGGACATTTGCATGTCTTGATTAGTGGTACGCTCTGAGTGTACTACTGAGTGCACTCAGTATACTGATGAGAGACACTGATACTTTTCCCAGAAAAGATGATGCTTAAATAAGAAGCAAAAGTATAAATTCATTAATGACAATTGTGACATGTCATAATGGAAAGAGCCACAAGGATTATGAAAGGCAAAGGAACAAAGGAAGTAAAGATGATTAGACTAAAGCAAACAAAACAAAGGAAATTACAGCACAGAGAAAAATCTTGAGAATACATTCACTGGAATAAAACCAGAAGTCAGAATGAGCACCAAATAGGGGAAAGGACCAGCAGATATGTTGAAGGAAAGTTCTAGAAGATGGACCAGACCTACCATGTCTGCGAAGGTGTGCTCCATCAGCTTCAGTCAGGATTCAATACAATATTTTACTCTATTATATCTTGGTTTTTGACCCATAGTGTCCTTTGTGGCCATTTCTCTGCAGAGTCCAGTCTTGGGGCAGGCAGCAGATGCAGTTCTCAGAGTCTGATATCTCTTGATGCTGTGAGTTGAGCGATAGTCTTACTGTATCCACGTCTAATAAACATCTCCATATCTTCCTGGGGTCAGGGTCGCTGAACTGCTGCTTATTCTAACACTTCTTCCCACCTTGCTTATGACAGTTAAGCCCTGCCATTTGGCCTCTATTATTTATGAATTCCATGCTTCTTTCCAAGTTTTTTTTCAATATAATAGTTCCATCCTGTACGCAGAGTGCACCCACAAGATTCTCAATGACCCTGGTACCTCTCTCATCAGTTCGCATCTCTTTAGGATTAAACACATTTTTCTCTGAGCTGATAAGTTTTCCAGATGTACATCCTCTGTCCCCTGGTGAGTTTTTCAAAATTACACCCTCTGGCAATTGTAGCAATCCACTTTTCTGAGTCATTTCCAGTGTCTGATATGACTCTCCCACTTTACTGGTGAACACTCATTTGTTGAAGATCCTAAAGCTATATCCACTGAGCATGGGATCCTTGTCAGGGTATTTAATTCTAGGTCATGACAGTAGGAATGTGATCAAGAAATAAAGTGAAAGTTTAAATTTTGTAAAATTTTATCACAGCGAAAAACACATTCCCATTAATTCCCCTCAAAATATTCTCCTTTGCTTCCAACACAGTTATTACATAATTCATGCCACTTCCTAAAGCAGGTCAGAAGTCCTCTTTTTTGCCTTATGTGCCCTATCATGACTGCCCTGATGTACTGGATCTATTAAAAACATTTACCTTTCATGATCATTTTCACTTTAAAGAAGAGCCAGAAGTCATATGGTGCCAGATCCAGCAAATGAGGTGGATGATGACATTGTAATGTTTTAAACAATCTGGCCATTTTGTTAAGATGACACTTGACAGCAATATTGATGCATTTTTATCACACCTTGTAAATACCTTTGAGAAAGAGGACTTCTGGACCTGCTTCAGAAAGTACCGGGAATGGTGGGATAACAATATTCAGAGCAAGGTGGAATATTCTGAAGGGAGATTAACGGTAATGTGTTTGTTACTGTAATAAGCTTTTAAAAATAATTAATATTTATTGTGTATTTCAACTGCCTCTCTAGCACTGTTGCACTTAGCAAACAAATCTGTTCAACAATCAAACATGAACTAAGAAATATGGGTAACAATCCTGCACACATAAATATACATGCAGTTATATCTTTTATGGCACTTCCTATTTTCTCTTTTTTACAATAGAAATTACACATTTTTTAATTAAAGAGAAAAAAACAGGAAAATGGTGGAAAATTACAGAATTTCAAGAAAAGAAAATAAACAGTAAGAAATCACTAGTTGATATATTACATATTGTTCTTTTAGAAATAGTTATTCAAGTTACAGAATTAAAACACAAAGTGGACACTAAAGTAGTGAGAGTGCAAACGGATCTGTTCAACAATCTAACAAGAACCTAGAAATATGGTCATCAATCCCACACACCTAAACACACATGCAGCTATATTTTTATAGCACTTCCTATTTCCTCTTTTTTTACAATAGCAATTATACATTTTTAAAATTTTATTTAAAGAGAAGAAAAACAAAACAAAACAGAAAAAAGGGTAGCAACAATACAGAATTCTAGAAGAAAGGAAGAAAAAGGAGAATGAGAAAAAGCCTCACTAAGAAATCAGTAATTTATAAATTATGTACTGTCATCCTGGATGTAGTTGTTCAAGTTACAAAGTTAAAGGGTACATAGTAAATATTCAAACAGTCAGACTACAAACAGTTCTGCTCAAAGATCCCACAAAGATTCAGCAATATGGTCATCTATTTTACACACTCAAACTTACATGCAGTTATATCCCTTAGAGTACTTTCTTTTCCTCTCTTTTTTATAATAGCAATTACACATTTTGGTTTTATTACACTTGTAGTTCTTATTTACTTTTTACACTAGAGACACAATATGATATTTATAAATATGATTGTTATTTATTTCACCAATGAGGATAGTCTCAAGTTGTCTCCATTTACCTATAAAGGCCTCAAGATCATCCTTTTTTATAGCTGAGTAATACTCCATTGTATAAAAATGCCACATCTTTTTCATCCACTCTGCAGTTGATGGGCATCTTGGTTGTTTCCAGGATTTAGCTATCACAAATTGTGCAGCTATGAACATGGGTGCACATATATCACTGTGATATGAACTTTTCAGTTCTTTGGGGAAAATACCCAGGAGGGGGATAGCTGAATTAAATGGAACTTCCAATCCTAGTCTTCTGAGAATTCTCCATATGGATTTCCATAATGGTTGCACCAGTCTATATTCCCACCAACAATGGAGCAGTGTTC
The DNA here is from genome assembly GCA_004027455.1 of Hydrochoerus hydrochaeris. Classification (NCBI taxonomy): domain Eukaryota; kingdom Metazoa; phylum Chordata; class Mammalia; order Rodentia; family Hydrochaeridae; genus Hydrochoerus; species Hydrochoerus hydrochaeris. The sequence goes on from PVLA01006264.1 coordinate 36,115, forward strand.
CTTTTTCCCCGCAGCCTCGACAACATTTGTTATCAGTTGATTTCTTGATGGCAGCTATTCTTTCCGGGGTAAGGTGGAATCTCAATGCTGTTTTAATTTGCATTTCTCGAATGACCAGTGATGGTGAACATTTCTTCATGTGTTTATTTGCCATTTGTATATCTTTCTCTGAGAACTGTGTGTTCATCTCAGATGCCCATTTTTGGAGAGGGTCTTTGAATTTAGGAGGCTTGATGTTTTTCAGTTCTTTATATAGTCTGGACACAAGAGATGACGTCATATTTATTATTTCAACTGTAACTGTAACTCTGTAGAGCCATGCAATCTCAGACTCAACCCTTGAATGCAGTGTTCCATTTCAAGTGTCTATCTTGCATTGTTCTGCTTGTTTATCTATGTCTGATTATGGGGAAAGCTGTATTAATACAAGTAGTGATATAGCTCAGAGCTTATTATGGAAAACCAGTGTCTGTTCATGTGAGTTTAGGACTCATTAAGATGTTGGCCACAAGCCAATTCAAAATGGATGGTATTTAAAAATATTCCATCCATCCATCCATCCATCCATCCATCCATCCATCATCTTGGGCTCATGTCACACAATATTCAGTTTTGCTGCCATCTTTAGGTAGTACTTGGTTAGGACACTCAATTTGTGAATTTTGCATGTTTCTCTCACTGTTGATTTTATTCTTCAATAAGCTCTTCAAGGTAGAGAGGTGACCCCTAGACTTTCCAGGCTTAGTAACTTAATAAAAATATCTATTTTCCAGACACTACCAGCAAAATCTTCTGGGCACTCTCTGGCCCAGCTTTGGGTTGGAAGGTGCCAATGGACAGGGGACTATAGACATATTGTTATCTGCTTAGTTACATGGCTCCACCACAGAAGAAGGTCTATACTTCCTGAGCCCCACAGATGTGGAGAATTTGAGGTACCCCTTCCCAAAAGCCAAGTCAGACTCTATAATATAACAAAGGAAGACCAGATAAGCAAAAATAGTGGGAAAGATAGATGACAGGCTGGAATTTGAGAAGACAAATTGAAAATTTCCTTGTGAGCAATTTCTAAAGGCTCTGGGTATTTCAGTTTGAAGATGCCTTAATAATCGAGTTTGCATACATATTACATGGCCCACTGTTAGCTCAAGATATTTTCTAAGATCCAAATGTCTCCATGGTAGAGTATTACTGTATTCTTGTCTCAGATGTAGCAACTAAAGGTCAGAGCTGCAGTGTAAATCACATGGCTATTGAAAATTTAAGTAGGATTATTCTGAATTGAGATGTGCTGTGAGTATAAAGTTACAAGCATGATTTAAAGGCTTGGTACAAAAATATGTGAAATAACTTATTAACGTCATTTCTATTGAATACTTGTTCACATAATATATTAGGTATATTGAGTTAAATAAAATATGCTGCTAAAATTAATTCAACCACTTCTTTTTCCTTTTTAAATATGGCTGCTAGAAAATTGAGACATACCTATGTTTCATATGGGATTTCTATTGGATAGTGGTGGTTTCGGAGAGTTGAAATAGCTCACCCAGGTATATATAAACACTAAACGGTACTGATTGGACCAAATGTAGGCATGCTAACTTCTTCCTAGGGCTGCAAAACCAAGGTGCCACAAACTGAGTGCCTTCAACAACACAATTTCGTTGTCTCACAGCTCTAGAAGCATGGTCTGTCCTCTGTTAAACATGAGAGTGCTGGTGAGGATCGTCCCTTCTGAAGACTCTGGAGAAGAATTTGTTCCACACTTTTCTCCATTCATGCAGTAACCTGGTGTTGTCTGCCATGCTGTGGCTTGTAGAAGCGACACTTCTATCTGTGCCTGTGATGCTCTCCCTGTATTCATGTCACCGTCTCTCTGTGCATGTTTTTTTCTGTGTCCAAACTTCTCTTTATCATAATGACCAAGTCATGTTGAATGAAAAACCCTCACAGACCCCTATTTTGAATAGATTACCTTTGTAAAATCCCTCTGTCACCAGGAGTCCCAATGGCACTTCAATCTATGAATTTGGAGGAGCACAGTTGAGCCTCTCATACAAGGTTCTCCTGGCTTCAAAGATGTTTCTTTGAAGACATAGAATCACAGATAAGAGGTGATGGATTTTATGAAGAAAAGAAAGAGAGGAAAGGAGATGAGTACAAGCAGAATGCAGGACATGGTACTATAAGGACCTGCTGAAACATGTGTAGTAGGAATTCCTGTGGGTGATACTGTCTTTACCTAGTTCAGATGTTACTCATTGCACTCAGCAACCCCAGAGAGGCATGAAATAGTAGAGAGTGAAAGGTCAGCCTGACAAATTCTCCAGATTTTTCTTCTGTCTTAGTCCTTTTGGGCTGCTAAAACAAAATACCACAAGCCAAGTGGTTTGTAGACAACAGGAATTTATTTGTCACAGTTCTGGAGCCTGGAAAGCCAAAAATAAATGCATTAGCAGATTAGTGGTTTGATGAGGAATTAGTGGTTTGATGAGGGATCACTTCCTAACTCACAGAATGGCACCTTCTCACTGTGTTCTAGCTTGTTGAAGGAACAAGCTAGCTTTCTGGTGTCTTCTTTACAGGGGGAACTAATTCCATTATGACCTAATCACCTCTCAAACTCTTGTCACGTAAGAATGGCGCCTTGGGAGTTAGGATTTGAATGTATACCTTTGTGTGTGAGGGTGATATAAGCATTCGATCCTCTGTTTCTCAGATGATTTTGGAAACTCCAGGAGTTTGACAACACCCATCCCAATTCCACCCTTGAAAACAGGTTCATTGGCAGTTAGGGCAAGATTATCTATGCACACATGACCCCAAAGAAGCATACTTTTTCTGAAATGAAATTACCCTTATGATCACTCACTTCCCTCTTGAACATTTTCCATATAAATTCATTTCCATGTTTGCTAAGTGACTGACTGAGAGGCTGTTGGGTTGTTTGTATGATTGAGTAAGACAGAGAGGTACAGGAAACTCTAGGAAAGAGACGATGCTGTTCACCACATACGTCTAGCAAATCAAGAGCGAGCTGCAAAGATATGTGAGGTAACCTAGTTTCCATGGCTAATTTGGCTGTATTTTTTAGAATGGTGATAGATGCTATGACTCAAAAATCCTGTTTGTTTTTTTTTTCTGTTGCTGTCCATTTGATTTCACTCATTCATGCATTCAATGTATTTGTGAGTAGCTGTGTTAGGTAGTGAGTATGATACAAACAGATAAGCACTAGACATATCTTCAGAGATCTCTAAGTTATCTTACCCCCTTGGGCAGTGAGGGTGAACCTTTTAGAGCTTTCAGTGACACAAGCAGCCTGCTGTAGCATGCATGCCTCAAGTTTGGCACCACTGCCCTAGGGAAACTCAGCTGATTAGATGGGTGATACTGGCAGTTCCTGCTTTGAGTCAGTACTTATTTTGTTTCCATTTTAGGGGTTTCAAATCTTATTTCTATTGCTAAATGGCTCTGTGACTTAGAATAAACTACTTGCCATCTCTGAATGTTAATTTTCTACACTATACAGTCTTCTAGCTGGTGTTGGTGTCCCGAAGGACTCCCCCTAATGTTATTAACCAGGTCACCTGTGGATGATCTTGGATGAGACAAAGAGTAATGGACCAATTCAGCTTGCACAGACTCTTCCGTCTCCCAGGAACTTACAGGCAAAAGCACACTGAAACCTCTCCCCCTTCAAAACAGAAAATCCATTATGGAGAAGAAAATCAAGGTGAAACCCTCATAAAGACTAACCTGGAGCCCCCTATGTGGCTAATTGTCTTCTTTTTCTCTCAGAATCCATTCTTGTCATTACACAGTCGACTTTCACATCTATACATCCAACCCACACCCATTTTACTGAGAACCATATGCCTTTACTTCCCTGCTTTTGGATCATTTCACTGGAATATCCTGCAGATGTCTGGAACTCAAGGCATCTGAATCTGAGTTATTGCCACTTCACTTCTAACCTGCTCCAATGTCTGCTGCCTACTTTAGCACCCAGCCTGCAGTTACCCGGCCAGGTGCCATCAGGCAATCCTAGGAACCTCCTCAACCTTCTTCTCAGCTCCTAATCAGCTGTCACATCTTGGGGTCTTCTGTCAGACCAGATTCCTCAAGCCCAGCTGGCAGGTCTCTATCTTAAGACAGGCTTCCCCAGCTCTTAGGCTACCACAGCACCTGGCCTCATGGGCCTGTCTCTGAGCTAGTTTGCTCTCTGTTAAGTCACCATCCTTCTCTTTCTGGAAGCAAATCAAAGCATTTCTTGTGTGCTGCTGCCACATGTACAGGCCTTCTCTTCTCCAGTAAGGTGGGACCTATCTTCTAGGTCATGAAACAGAGCCCAGGATTGCTCTGCAGGTGTCCCACCCCCAAACACTGCCTTGCATCATGAATCCCCACTTACCCCTCCTGCCTGGTTCTTATCAACTTATGTGATGGTTACACTTAGTTGTCAACTTGATTGACTTGAGAGCCACCTAGGGGATTAGAAAAACACACCTCAGTGAATATTTGGATAATGTTAAGGAGGTGTGACCTTGGGTACTATGTCTGATCTGTTGTTCCTTTCTTTCTGGTATTGCTCCTTGATTTGCTTTCTGGGCCCTACAAGCTAAGTATTTTTGCCCTCATACATACTTTCACCATGATCTTTTTGCCTTGAAGTCTTCTGGCCATGGATTAAACCCACAAAGTGAGCCAATTCAAAATTTCCTTTAATTTGTAGGTATTAGAAATTGTGTCCCAGCAGTAGAAAAGTGATCAATATACTTCATTATTCCCAGTTCAGACATATTTTGTTTCTGTCTTAGAGTCGACTTTGTGCAGTTGCTTTCCTTTGAGAGATTTAAGGAGGGAGCAGGTTACTACTGGTGAAAGGAACAGTTGGTCCTCTGTCCACTCTCCACCCATCCTTTTGAGCTCAGCTCATTTCAGAAATGTCCTCCTGTCTCCCTGGCCTCCTCTTGGGCTCTGTGGCACCATGTAGTACTCTCCAGTATAACAGGGACCCCATCATATCTAATGATCTCCATACTTGTTTGTCTCCCTCTCCAGACTTCAGGCTTGATGTAGGCAATGCTGTGTACAAGGTACCTGGCACATGAAAGGGCCCAGTCTGCAGTTTGTACAGAAATTAATGAGTGAAAGAAAAAAAATCACTGGAATTCCTAGTGTCACATCTACATCTGTAGAGGAGATCACACCGCATTATGGATTATATCTGATATCCCCCAAAAGTTTCATGTACTGATAGGCACAGGCATTTGGAAGATGGTTGGACCATAGAGGCAATGTAGTTGACTTGCTGATAGGTAGTGGTCTGGTCAGAAGAGGCAATTCTCTAGGGCATGATCTGGAAGGGTAGGCTTCTCACCCAACCACCTTCCTTCCATCTCTGATGCCTAGCTGCCTTGATCTGAGCAGCTTTTGCCCCCCTTTTCTGCCATGCTGTGTCTATGGATAAGCCTGCCAAACATGGACTGAAACTTCCAAACTGGGTCCTTTCCCTGTGTGGCTCCTTTGGTCTGCCACATAAGCTACCAGAACTTCAAGGAACTGTCCCCTGGAAACTCAGTCATAATCTGACCATGTTCCCTTCTGATGATCCCACCCCTGCTTCAAGAGTCTTGTGCTTGCTGCATGCTGTGTCTGAAGGATGTCACTAACTTGGCTCCATCTGCATCCCAGATTGGTCTGGTTCCTGGCAAGTTTCTTCACTCTTTGGAATCACAGCAATACACTGCCTAGTGAAGAGATAGGAACAAGTCTGTAACTTCACAGAGGTGCTCACTAAAGGTGGGCTCTCCAAGAATCAGGAGGCACAGTCTATATTATGAGGCTTTGGAAATGGGTAGGTGTGAGTTTGAGTCCTCACTCTGGCTTACATTTGCTCCATTTCCCTCAGCAAGTTACTTAGTCTTTCTGAGGTACCATGCCCTCTCCAAAATGTGGAGGATATTTTCAACTTACTCAATAATTCATAAATAGAAGACTAAAGAGAATTGTCTCCACCATCCTCAAGAACTAGAAACCAATAATTCTAGCTCATAGTTTTGCCATATCAAGAATATTGTATAGAAGGAATCATTTAGTAGGAAAGTTTGGAGGTTGGCTTTTTTTCACTCAGCATAATCCTTTTAAGTTTGTTGTATATATCGATACTTTTTTTAATGGGTTATTTTCCATGGTAAGGATGGGCTACCATTTGTTTAATCATTTTCCTATTAAATAGTATTTTGTTTGTTTCCAGTTTTAAGATATTATAAATAGAACTCTAATGAGCATTCATATACAGATTTTTGTGTGGACAAAGGCTTTCATTTTTTTTTAGACAAATGCCTACCAGTAAAATTAACAGGTCACGTTTAGATTCAAAAGAATCTGCCCAAATACTTTCCATAAAGGATGCACCATTTTCTATCTCAAAACAATGTATGAAATGCCCCATTCTTGGCATCTTTTCCACCATTTAGAATTGTCATTTTTTTGAGCTGCCGAGCCAGTACACAGTGATAACTCACATTTCTCTAACTGCTAGTGACACTGAACATTTTTCATGTATTTATTTGCCATCTGTGTATACTCTACATTCTCTTTGGTAGCATGTATCTTCATGTTTTTTGCCTGTTAGAAATTAGATCACTTGTTTGTTTTTCATGTTGAGTTTTGAGAATTTTTTATATATGCTAGATATTAGTTTACTGTCACATTTGTGGTTTGTGAATATTTTTCCTTCTTCTCTCCTTTTTTCCCATTATGATAAATCACCAGAGCAAATGCTTTATATTGGACTATGGATCTGGAAGAATTGTCCTCATCGAGACCAGTGGCTAGATAGGAACACAGAAACAGAAATAGGTCTTAAAAAGGGTACTGTGAGAGTGTCCATGGACGCCTGTACCTAGACCAAGAATGACAATGGCTCTTTAAAATACAAGTAAATGCTGTAGGGCGTTCAGATCTGAATTTGGTCACATCCATTTGTAGGGTGGCATTAAGAACGAGTTCTCCCTAAAATTTTTTACAGCCAAGCCCAGAAGCATGAAGCACCGACCCAACAAAATCAGTTGAGAAAGTAAGAAAAAAAGTGGAGTTTTCATAGGCAGGATTCAGCTTTCTGACGAAGAGCTGCCTTGCAGTGGGGTGTGGGGCAATAGAGGTAGTGAGCTTGGATCCATTAGCGGTCTGCTGCACCACCTGGCCAATTATGTAAATGTGAATTTCAGAGAGCGCTTAACAAAACAAAACAAAACCCAAACCAAATGTGTTTTGTTAAGAGCTGTGTTATACATCAGAGTTTGGCAAACACAAGGGGTGAATTTAGGCAGCAGGTTCTCATATGACACCAGATGGGAGGAACTCTGGGGCTATGGGACTGACTTGCTTGGACAAAGGCATATAAGATAGCAAGAGTTTCTTATGCAGGCATATAAGATAACAAGAGTTTCTTTTTTCTTTTAGGTCTGTGGAGGGGCAGGGTGCATTTTCACATTACCACTTCAACTGGAAGGTCACATGGGCTGGAAGGTCTAAGATGTTTCATTCCTATGTTCAGCAGCTTGTGCTATTCATTGAGTATCTTGATTCTTCTTCATGGGGTTTCTCATCCTCCAGCAGGCAGACAGGCTTCATTAAAAGGTGGCCTCAGGACCAGGTTCCAACATAGCAAAAGCAAAAGCTACAGTCTCTCTTATGTTCTAGAAGTTGTGCAGGGTCCCCTCCTCTGCATCCCATTGTCCAGGAAGGTGACCTTGATTCTCCATGAGACGCAACCAACAGTGTATGGGGACTTAAGGAGGCATGGCCACTTGGAGTCATTTGCAAGAATAGATCACCATACTAATACCCTGAACCTGCTTTTTCCATGTTGCTGAAGTCCAGAGACACTTAGGAATTAAACACTGCTTCACAGCAAACTGAGTGAGGAATTCAATGTAATGTTTCTCCAAGTTCAAGCTTATCTGCTTAAAACAAAATAACAAACAAAAGACATTTACTTATGTTTTACAATCTATGCAATTTTCTGATAGTGATGTGATAATGAGGAAATTTTGTGGGAGCCTAGACAGGCAAATCTGTGTTATATTATAGATATCTCTCTCTGCATCACTTTGCAGGGACTGCCACAAGTCAAGTAGCTTGAAAAAAAAAAAACAGAAATTTATGGTTTCACTGCAGGCCAGAAATTTGAAATGAAGGTTGTTTACTTGTGAAGCCTTGAGAGAGAATTTTATCCACATCCTTTCCAGCTCCTGTCACTGCTGACGATGCCTTGAGATTTCCTGGCTGTAGCAGCCCTGCTCAAGCTCTGCTTTCACCTCCGTGTGGCATCCTTCCTGTGTCCCTGCCTGCACTTAAGTTTTCCATTTTTATAAGGACTTCAGTCATATTGAACAGGGTTCATCTTACTCCAACCTGAGCTCAGCAGCTCTGACTTTGAGGTTCTGGAAGCCAAGGTTTCAACATGTGCATTCTGGGGACTACCTTTAAGTTTGTAATATTCTCTTTGGCATGTGTGAGAAATGCAGTTTTTTGAAAAGATTGAGCAAATCTGACTTTCACATACTGATGTATTGATGCAGCCTTAGGTGGTTTTAAAGACTTCACATAGCCTGATTCACACAACCCCTAAACTGAAAGCCCCACAACCCCTGAAGTCAGCCCAGGGTCCACAATCCAGGATACTTGAAAGCGTCCTGGAGCAATGGTTCACCATGTCATTCTGTATTCTCACGCACTCACAGTGTAATGATTCCTAGGCCTCTGGGAGTCTATTTCAAAGAGCTGTAAGGCTGCTTGGTGAGACCTTCTGAACTTAGAAACCCTTTGCAGCCTTAACACAATTCTGCTCTAAGATTATAACCCCTGTGTCTGAAACCTACCTGGCCCTCAGCCACACTTATGTTGGAAGTGCTGGAAATGTTACAGTTCCCAAGACAAAAGGACAGGTTTTTGTGTCGAGAAGAAACACTGTCAAGAATTATCTCTCAGTCTAACACCTGGGTAAATGTACTCAAAATACTCAAGTTCTGTTAACTACAAACTTTGTTAAGGCAGGGATTTAGCTTTTTCCACAGTGTGTAGATTTTAACATCAATTTTAAAACATTTTTAAAATCAATTTAAACAACTAGGTTAAAAATGAAAAAAAAATGCATGGAGTGGGAAATTCCAATGGAACCTAATAGTCACACTGAGTTGAGAAGACAGAGATAAGAGTTTGAGAGGTTGGGGCATAGAATATCTGAAAGGGAAGGACAGAGCAAGAGAACACCGGAGAACTAGGGATGGTCACCTTTATTCTGTGGCTGGAGCTGGCAGAGATTTAAGGGAATTATCAAAGCAAGTGAGAGGACTCAGGGAAATAAAAAAGGCAAACATAATGTGGAGCTCAAACAAGGCTGGGAACAGGTAAGGTTGCCACCACTTTATCTGGAAAGATTTTGTACAAAGTGTTGGTAAAGGTGTTGCATTAACAGTGTGATTAAAATAGTTACATTCTAAAGCTGCTTTAAATTTAACCTTGCAAAACTGAAAAGCAAATCTCAAAACCACTGAGTAGATCAATAATTTAACTTCATTTCATAAAACGGCCAAATACCATTTAAAAGAATGCAACAAAATCCAGCATGAAAGCAATGTCTAGAATTCAGTGTAAAAAGCTGTAAAACAAGTAAGACACATTTAACTGAAAATTAGATGAAAAAAATCAAAGGAACAGACACACGAATAACAGAGATGATGGCAGCACCAGAGAAGGGCATTAAAAAGCCATCATAAATATGCTCTGCATATTGAATAAGATGATAAGGGACAAACCAAAGTTATAAGATAGTTTTAAAATATTTCTAGAGTTGAAAAGTGAAAAAAGTGACTATGCCAATTGTAATTAACAGAAGATTAGAGACTGAAAAAGAAACACAGTAGTAAGATCAGACATAGCAATGATTTCTATTCAAAATGAAGCATAGAGAAAGAAAAAAGCAAATGAACAGAGAACCACAAGCTTTTTTCACAATATGAATTTGTTTGACATACATGCAGTTAAAGTCCTTTGAATGGAGGGACAAAATGGGGTATGTGAAGCAATTATGGAATTTTTTTTTTTGGTTGCCGGAGTCCAGCTGCGGCAGGGCTAGGGTTTCCCAAAGGTGGTCAGGGAGTCTGCGATTGAGAGACAGAAAACACTGCACCCCAGTTTGTGAGTGAATCTGAATCCGCCTTTATTTTTTAGAAGCTGGAATATATATTTGCCAACCCTGGCAGCAACCCCCAGCCCCAAGCAGGAAACGCCCCAGGCCCAGGGCCAAGCAGGGACAATCCCAAACAATAGGTGTTAATTGACCTCAACTCCAAGCAGAAGGCGCCCCAGGTTCAGGGCAATAGGTATCAATTAACATTTTAATCTTGACATTTAGTCAGCCCGGGAAATGCAAGCCCACGTACCGGACGGACGCCTGCAGGAGGAAGAGATGTGTGAGATTATTATGCCCTCCCTACATTGCTTTCCTTATCATTTATGGGAGCGGCTGTCCCTGCGAGGACAGTGCCTGTCTTAGGTCAAGGACTCTTCACATGTACCCAACCAGGCCTTACCCGTCATGGGCCTGCAGGACAGCAATTGGTCCTGTGCCTGTCTTAGGCGGCCAGTGGTGTAACATATGTGTCCTAGTTGCCCATCTTTGGCTGCCTGTCCAGTGTCTCAGGGCAGTTGTCTCACAGGAATTTTGTAAATCCTCCTCCATGAGCTCTTTCATTTAAAGCTTTTGTATAAACTCTCTCATATTACTCACAGAAGGCAAAACTCCACAATCAGTCCTCACAAAGGGGTTATCTAGAGGGTCTCCAGCAACCCCCCTGGAGTCTCCACCCTCAACTCCATATTGAGCATTACATAAAAACATACACATGTGAACTACACAAATTACAATTGTCAGTACAAAACATTCCAAGATCCCCGCACCCAATTCCCACATGCGGCGTCCTTTTCCTGGAGAAGCGATTGTCACAAGGCGTGGATGGACTAGGACGTGGCATGGACAGAAAAGGGCACCGCATTTGGTCTTTTTGAGATAGGGTCTTGCTATGCAGTTCAGTCTGGCCCTGAGTTCACTTTTTAGCTCAAGCTGGTTCAGAACTCGCAAAGATCCTCCTGCCTCCACCTCCCAAGTACTGGGATTACAGAAGTGCACCACCGTGCCTCGTTCATATGACATTTTCAAACTGACAAAACCCATAATTCCAAAGAAGAAAGAGGATTCACAAAATCCAAGCAAAACATACAAAATTCAAATTACTAATAATTATTGAATATATTAAAGCACCACAGATAAAAAGGGCACAGTACACATACATACAATTTTTAAAGGGAGAAATTAAGTAAACTAAAAGCTAATAGAGTGACATCTTAAAATATATTCTCTTGTATGAGAAGCCAATGTGTGATCAGACAGAAACAGAAAGAGAGGGAGGGAAGGAAGAAGGGAAGGAGTTGGGGGAGAGACAGAGAGAGAGAGAGAGAGAGAGAGAGAGAGAGAGAGAGAGAATTTAAAAGATACTCTGTTAACTCAGAGTTTTCTAACCAGCTAACATGGCTTTCAAATTAAGTGAAAGTAAAATAAGAAATTTTTCAGACACTGCAGACCTATACGCCAACAAATGCTGGTTTCTTGGATAAAAGAAAAATGAGCATAAATAAAATCTGCACCTGTACTTAAAAATGCATGGACTGCAGGTGGAAAGTAGGTGACAAAATATTTCTCATTTTAATACTTCTCAAAGATAATAAAGAAAATAATTTTAATCACAGTATTTAAGACATATATGGGAGTTAAATGAATAAGAACTGCAGAAGAAAAACCAGGAAAGGAAAATGTGGGAAGAATGTGATAAGGTTTTCAAATTTTATGTGAAGTGGTAGAATATTAATTTGAAACCCAAGTGTCCCTACATAAACAAAAAGGTAAAATTGAGAGGTAGAGCTAAGTTATTAATGGGTATAGAAAGAAATTACTTTAAAAAATTACTTCAGAAATGTAAGAGGGGAGAAATAATCAGATGGGACAAATAGAAAACAAATAACAATGTGGTAGATTTTAACTGAAACATATTGGTAAACACTGTACATGCATAATAGCAGACATCAAAGCAGATTAACTTTTTTTAATAAATGGAAATGTTCTATGCCTGGTTGTGGTGATGAGTACATAAATTTGTCAAATTTCACCAAACTGATTTATCACAATTAGTGAATTTTATTTGACACAAATTTTACCTCAGTAAATCTTCTAAGAAAAGTAAGCAGATAGGAGGATGATGGGTGGAAAGGTAAAGAGAAATTAATCCCCAAACCAAACTTTGAAGGCTACTCGTAACACTTGCATGCAAACAGGCACACAGGTATAAATGTGTATGTGCAAATTGGCTTGAGCTTATTTTTTTAATTTTTAATTTTGAAGAGAATAAAGCAGGTCAGAACCAAACAATGCAAGCAGCATGGGATTTCAAAACAAGACAACAGGAAATCAACAGTGGTTACCTTAATGTCTTTTATTTTCTTCTAACTAGTTGTCCATATCTTCACATGCAGTGAACTCAAACAAGACAAAATAGTATAAAACTATTCAAAACAAAAGAATGAAAGCATTACAGGTCTTCAAAACCAGACAACAGGAAAATCAACAGTGTCTACCATAATGTCTCTTGTTCTCTTCAAAATAGGCTTTCCATACCTTCACATATACTGAAATTAAATAATACAAAACAGACTAAAACAAATCAAAACAAAGAATAAAAGTATTACTGGACTTCACAACAAGATGATAGGAAATCAGCAATTGCTACCATAATGTCTTGTTTTCTTCAATGTAGCTGTTCATACAATCACATATAATAAAATCAATTCTTGTAAACTCTTTACGAGAAGTTCTAAGAACGCATAAGCCTATACATGCACACCTATCCTTTCTGTATTAGAGGGAAAAACAAAACAAAGCAAAATAAATTACTAGAAAACCAAGAAACAAAAGAGAAAAACAAGTAACAATAACAAAAAGCTCAAAATAATGACAACATAGACTTTAAAAACAAGGTGGTGGGAACATAACTAAGGTTGTTATTTTGCAGTTATCTTCAAAAGAGTTACTCAGATTACCAGATATTAACATGCAAAATTGATCTAATCCTATGAATGTTAACTGTTTTGTTCCAAGAACTAATAGAATTAGTAGCACAATCATCTTAGCTATCTTAAGTGTGCATATACACATTTATATATTTTTTCTTCTCCCTTCCTTCTTTTTTCCTTTTCCCTGAGTTATTTTTTCCTCATTGAGGAGTTTCTTACCCTTTCACAATATTTATTGAAGATTTTGTATCTTATTTATTCTTTAAATTTCTTACCCTAGGGAGACAATATAATATGTTAATCTGATTTATTTCACATATGAATATGGTCTCAAGTTGCATCCATTTATCTATAAAAGCCTTAATGTAATCCTTCTTTATAGCTGAATAGTACTCCATTGTAAAAAATAACCACATCTTTTTTTTATCTATTCCTCAGTTGATGGGCATTTAGGTTGTTTCCAAGATTTGGTTATTACAAATTGTGCTGCTATATATCACTATGGTATGATGTTTTCACTTCTTCTGGGGATATGCCCAGAAATAGGATACTTGACTCAAATGGGACTTCCAATCCCAGCTTTTTGAGGAAACTCTACACTGATTTCCACAGTGGTTGCACCAGTATACACTCCCATCAACAGTGCAAAAGAATTCCTTTCTCCCCACAACCTCTCTGGCACTTGTTCTTGTTGGTTTTCTTGATTCTGGGCATCCTTCCTGGAGTGAGATGGAATCTCAGTGTCATTTTAATGGTCTCTAATGACCAATGATGCTGAACATTTCTTCATGTGTTTATTTGCCATTTGTATTTCTTCATCTGAGAATGTGTATTCATCTCAGATGCCCATTTTTGGTTTTGGTCTTTGAATGTGTCTTTTGGGGGTCTGGTTTTTTTTAGTTCTTTATATGTTCTAGATAGAAATCCTTTGTCTGAGGGTCAGTTCACTAAGATTTTTTTTTCCCAATTTGTGAGTTTTCTTTTTACAGTGTTGGAGATTTCTTTTGACGTACAAAAGCTTTTTAATAAGGTGAGATCCCAGTTGTTGATTCTTGGAAGCATTTCCTGTGCAGTTTGATTCTTGTTCATGAATTCTCTACCTACCCCTATGTCTTCAAGATTTCTACCTACTTTGTCTTCCAGCAGATTTAGTGTTTCAATATTAATATTTAGATATTTTATCCATTTTGATTTGAGTTTATTGCATGGTGATAGGCATGGGTCTAGTTTTAGTTTTTGGCATATGAAGAACCAGGTTTTCCAGCACCACTTATTAAAGAGGCTGTCTTTCTTCCAGTGAACATATTTGGCCCATTTGTGAAAGATAAGGTGGCTGAGTATGTTTGTAGTTGTGGTTGTATCTTCTAATCTATTCCATTGTTTTTAGGTTTGCTTATATTCCAGTACCATTCTGTTTTTATCACAGTAGCTTTGTACCAAATCGGGGATTGTGATGCCTCTTGCCTTGCCTTTGTTGTCCAAGATTTCCTTTGCTATTCTAGGTCTCTTCTGGTTCCAGATGAATTTTAAGAATAATTTATCTAGATCTGTGAGGTATGCTAATGGCATTTTGACTAGAATTGCATTTTGACTGGAATTGCATTAAATCTGTATAACAATGTTGGGAGAATGTCTATATTCACAATGTTTGTTCTTCCTAGCCATGAACAAGGGATGTCTTTCCATTTTCTGAGGTCTTCTTCAATTTCTTTTTCAGAGCATCATAATTTTCCCTGTCTAGCTCTTTTACTTCTTTTGTTAGATTAATTCCTAAGTATTTCACTTTTTGGGATGCTAGTGTGAAGGGTGTGGCTTCTCTTATTTCTCTCTTAGTAAGTTTGTTGTTTGTGTAGAGGAATGCTATTGATTTTCAAGTCTCAACCTTGTATCCAGCTACATTACTGAATTTGTCTATTAACTTTAGTAGGCTTTTGATGGAGTTTTTGGGGTCTTCTATGTAGAGTATTATGTCATCTGCAAATAATGATAATTTAACTTCTTCTTTTCCTATACTTATTCTTTTTATTTCTCATTCTTTTTTAATTGCTCTGTCTAATGTTTCCAAAACTATCTTTAATAGGAGTGATGATAATGGGTATCCTTGTCTTGTTCCTGATTTTAGAGTAAAAACTTTCAGTGTTTGACCATTTAATATGATGCTGGCTGTTGGTTTGTCATCGATGGCTTTAATCAGATTGAGGAAAAGACTATTCTGATATTCTGTACAGTTCTTATCATGAATGACTGTTGGACTTATCAAAAGCTTTTTATGCATCTATTGAAATGATCATGTGATTCTTATCTTTGGCTTTATTGATACAGTATATTTTATTTATTGATTTGCATATTTGAACCATTTCTGCATTCCTGAGATGAATCCCACTTGGTCTTGGTGTATGATCTTCTTGATGATTTGCTGCATCCTGTTTGCCAGTATTTTATTGAGAATTTTTGCATCTATGTTCATTAAGGAGATTGGCCTGTAGCTCTCTTTTTTGGTTGTACCTTTCTCTGGTTTTGGTATTAGGATAATACTTGCTTCCAGGGGTGAGTTAAGAAGAATTACTTCCCTTTCAATTTCATTGACGAGTTTGAGGAATGTTAGAATTAAGTCTTCCTTGAATTTCTTGTAGAATTCAGCAGTGAATCTATCAGGACCTGAGCTTTTCTTTGTTGGTAAAGTTCTAATTACATTTTCAATTTCATTAATTAAAATTGGATTATTCAGAAGTTTTACATCTTCTTGATCCAACTTTGGTAATTCATATGTTTTTAGGAATCTGTCCATTTCTTCTATGTTATCAAAACTATGAGAGTAAATGTTTTCAAAGTATGTATTGATTATCTTCTGTATTTCCACAGGGTCTGTAGTGATTTCACCCTTTTCATTCCTTATTGATTAAATTTGAATTTCTTCTTTCCTTTTTTAAATAAGGTAGGCTAGGAGCTTATTGATTTTATTTATTATTTCAAAGAACTAATTCTTTGATTTGTTAATTCTTTGTATTGTTTTCTTATTGTTTGCTCTATTGCACTAATTTCTTCCCTGATCAGTATAATTTCCTGCCTTCTTTTGTCTTGGGCTTGACTTGCTCATCTTTTTCTAGATATTTGAGGTGTATCATCAGGTTGTTTATTTTTGTTCATTCTGTTTTCCTGATGTGGGAATTTGCTGTAATACATTTTCCTCTGAGGACCGATTTCATTGCATCCCACAGATTCCAGTAAGTTGTATTTGTATTTTGGTTTGCTTGTAGATATTGTTTAATTCCTTCTTTAATTTCCTCTGTGACCCACTGACTGCTCAGGGGTATATTATTCAATTTCTATGTGTTTGTGGGGCTTTTGAAGTTTTTTTTAATCATTAATTTCTAGTTTCATGCCACTATGATCAGATAATATTCATGGGATAATTTTGATTCTTTTGCATTTACTTAAGCATGTTTTATGGGTTAGTATATGGTCTATTTTAGAGAATGTCACATTTGCAGCTGGGAAGGATGAGTATTCTTATGTTGTTGGGTGGAACATTTTGTATACGTCTACTAAGTCCATTTGTTCACAAGTTTGATTCAGTTCTGATTTTTTTTTTTTTTTGCTTATTTTTCTGTCTAGTTGGTCTTTCTCCTTGTGTCAGTGGGGTTTTAAGTTCTCCTATTATAATTGTGTTATTTCTTATTTGAGTTTTCAGCTCTATTAGTATTTGTTTTATACAGCTAGGTGCTCTCATATTTGGTGCTTATATATTTTAGTTTGTTATTCTTCCTCTTGAAGTCTTCACCTAACTACAATTTAGTGACCTTTTAAATCTCTTTTGATCACTCTTGGTTTGAATTTCACATTGTCTGCAAACAGAATAGCTACCCCTGATTTTTTTTCAGGGAAGGGGTTCCTGTTGCAGGAAGGATTATTTTTCATCCTTTGATTTTCAATCTATGAGTTTCCTTTTGGGTTAGATGGGTTTCTTGTATACAACACATGTTTGGATGTTGTTTCTTGACCCATTCTGCCAGTCTGTTTCTTTTCATTGGTGAATGGAGGCCATTTACATTAATGGTTATAACTAACATATATTGGCTTATTTTTGTCATGTTATCTTTCTGCTATTAGTTCTTTCCCCTCTGTCTATTGTTTGACTTACTTAGTGTTTTTTTTTTCTGTTGGCATTCTTGAAGTTGTAGTTATTTATATGTCTATCTAGAATAACTTTCAGCATTCTTTGCGAGGTTGACTTAATAGTCATGAAGTTCTTAGCTGTTCTTTGTTATGGAAGTTGTCTTATTTATCCATCAATTTTGAAGGAAAGTTTTGCAGGGTACATCAACCTGGGTTGGAAGTCATCCTTCAGGATTTGAAATACTTAACTCCATGTTCTTCTTGACTTCATTGCTTGTGTTGAGAAGTCTGCTGTGATTCTGATAGGCTTTCCTTTATAGGTCATTTTTTCCTTTTTCTCTAATAGCTTTTAATATTCTGTTGTTATGTTGAATTTCTGAGATGTTGATTATTATATGTCTGGGTGTAGATTTATTTTGGTTATGGCTAATTGGAATTCTACATGCTTCACTTATCTTTATGTCAGTTTCCTGTCCCATGTTTGGGAAATTTTCAGTTATTACTTCTGTAAATAATCTTTTGATATCATTTGTGTTGTCACCCTTTTCATTTACACCTATCGATCTTATATTGTTTTTCTTTGCATCATCTTGAAAATTTTGAATTATTATTTCCTGATTTCTTGTTATTTTTCCAAGATCTTTCCTTTCCTGTTCACTAGCTACAAACTTGTCTTCAAGGTCCGAAAGTCTATCTCCACTTTCATTTAGGCAGTTTTGCCAGCTTTCAATGGCATATTTGATTTCCTGTATATCTCTTTGAATCTATTTCATGCATTCATTGTTTCTTTCTTATATTGTTCATTCAAGGTTTCCATCTTTTTGCAGTGCTCCTCAGTTTTTAAACTATGTCTTCTTCACATGTGTTCTGTATTCCTTTTATTATGTTTATCATTTCTTCTTTCACCTAGGAGATTATTTTTGATCTGAGTTCTTTTATAGTTTCCTGGAGTTGTTTCTTTACTTCAGTTACTATCATTTCAGAAGTTTCAGGTATGTGGCTTACATTCTTTTCTATGTCCATGTCTCCTAGGCTTGTTTGGGGTGGCCTGGCAGTTTGAGGTTGCATTTTGCCCTTTTGTTTTGTCATTTTCCTCTATTCCCTTGGGAAAGCCTAATGCAAGATCTCAGTTGCTTTTTTGGGTTGAGGATATTTATCAGGACTTCAGGAGTTTCTCCAGTTGAATGGAGGTCATTAGCCAGGCTTTACCACGTCCCTACTGTCACTTCTGGTTCTTCCCCAAAGTGAAAATGACCGTGAAAAGGAAATATTTGGTATCAGTTTAGAACATGATGGTGGTCATGACAGTGCAATTAAAGACATTTCCAAAAGAGGACTTCCAGAAGTGCTTCAGAAAGTAGCAAAGACAATGGCATGAGTGTGTTTGAAGCTGGGGGAGTGATCTGAGGGAGGATTTAGGACAATATAACTACTGTAATAAATTTTTAAATGTAAACATTCACCATATTTTTGACCATATCTCATATATCTGTGTGGTACATATAAGTGCGCCATTTTTATGTGTGATGTATGTGCAGGGTGGGTTGCAGCAGATGTGCAAGGTGTTTCCAGAAGCTTTTCAGCTGCTAAACTTCTTTCATCGTGCTCCATGCCCAGGGATGGTGGGGCCACAGCTTTCTTATGTCAACTTTCAGTGGAATGACTCTCAGTGTGTCAGCTTTGTGATGCCTGTGGTTTATGACACACTTCTCAGCATATAGTTTATAAAATGCGTGTGACAAATTCTACCTCACACAATTTTAAATGAGTCCAGAAAAATATCATAATAGGAAACCTGGAAAGCATGTATGTGGTCAATGGCTGGAAGTGAGCTCAGTTCATGTAACATGAATGTAATGATGTGATAATCACAGTGACACTGCAGAAGTAGGGCTAGTGGGGCTGAGCAACACTGCTAACTGGAAAAAGCCATCAGATTCTGTAAAGGCAAGAATAGGGTGATTTGTTTTTATGGGCAACCACATGCAAATAGAGAGCTATCTTAAAGCTTGTGCCCTGTATTAATGCTACCGTCTTTGGGTAGACAGGTGTACTCTTTATCTTACATGTTTCTTCATACTCTTCTGTAATGGACCAGTTGCTTGTGATGAGAAAAGTCAGTTTATTACAACCACCACTGCCAACTCCAAAATTACTTTAAGTGCCTAATAGGCATCCAGTAAATGCTTATTATTCCCTGACATTTCCAGCATCTCTGAGTGTGTGCCATTATTTTCTCCAAGTGCCACATGATGGCTGGGGAAGCTGAGGCCCCAGGAGACAGGAAATGAACCCAAGGTTACCTAGCTGATGGGAAGCAGTGCAGACGTTTTAACTCAGTTCTCTGACCCCTAAAGTGCCCGCCTCTTTGCATCATCTGTCATTGCACAATCCATTTCCTATTTGTCTTGAGTCTTGCTTTTACTTTAGCCTCTCATATTAAAATTCCACTTCAGTCTGATTCGCTTCCCAAATCTAACTCCTCTAATGTCACTGAAGAGATTCTTGAGAGGTTCCAGAATGGTGAAACTCTTCACCGAGGGCCGTGACTACACCTGATGTTGGACAGACAGCACTGTAGAACCTCCCCACCAGTTTGAACAAGATTTCTCAGCTTCCTGGGAGGTTCTGGAAGTGCCTCTGTGTTGTATGCTGGAGGGTGCTGTGATTAACTGTTACATGCTGACCCAAGAGGGCACACACGGGTGCTGCAGATGAAGCACCCCCTGACCCACTCCTTCCACTTATCAGACTCCAGCACCACCCACTTACCCAGGGAAAGTGAAAGCACTTGAGCTGATGAAGTCCTCTGGAGGTTTGAACCTCAGTGGGAAGCTGGTGAATACATGGCCCTTTGTTCCGATTCACCTCACATGGATAGATTTACTATAGTACCCTTATCTTTGCAGTCACTGTTCAGAGGCTAAATGACTTCTCTACAGACCGTGGCCAGCAAGGAGCTTCAGGGAGGAGGTTGGAACTCACTTCCTAGGTTCAAGCAACAAACATAACCAGTGTGGAAACCCAGCACAGTGCTGGCCATTGAGGAGCCCTAGAAAGCAGAAGCAAGGCAGGCGAGCAGGGTTTGTGTGCTTGCTATCTGATCTCACCACTCCTAGTCCATAGTTTTATCGCTCAGAGCCTCACTACCTTTCCTGGTAAAGCAGAAATTTAACTCCTAGGATGGTCAAGACAGGAGATGAGGAAGATACTGTGAAAATACCTAGAACATAGTAGGGACATAACACACACAAGTTCCCTTTCTTTTCTAGAGAGGCTGGTGTTGCAAATTTCCTCAGCCTAGAAGGAGCATAGCAGAGAGATTACTGCTAGAGAATGAACCTCTGGCTCTGGTTGCTGACTTCAGCCAGAGAGCCCTCTACAAAGAAACGCACACATGCACACACCACACACAGAGTGGTGTGTGCCCAGGCCCACAGCAAGACTCTACACCCTGACTGCTATGTTCAATACACATCAATGACTTTAATAACAATTAGGTTACCATGCAGGAAAATCAGAATCATAATTTATGGGCACTCAGGCAGATGAACAGGGTTAACATTTTCCTGCCCTTCAGAACAAATACACCACCAAAGCTGCATCTGGTACATCTGCTGAGCAGCTCCCAATTCAGCTTGGAAAAGCAGAATGCACTGACCTTGGCCCTGGTCTTCTTCTGCACCTTATTCTCTACAACCTCAGGCTCCAATGGGCCACCCGCAACTGCTGGCCCTCACTCTCCTTGGCTGTCCATGGCTAGGGGGGATATCCATGGCTCTGGGGTATGTCTACCTGAGCACTGTTCCCAGAGAACCATCTCTGGCATTGGGTGGGAGTGGCAATAAGGTTAACAAGGGCAAGGGGTCAGCAAATGTGCCTATAATAATGAGATGAAAAGAGTGCTTTGACTGTGGGTGGGGAAGGCAGGACACTGCATCTTGGGAGCACTTTCCTTCAGACACCACAGAAGCGCGTTCCACAGAGACAGAGCAGGCAGGATTGAAGCTTTCAGGAAATTGACACCAAGCTCAGAGGTATTAAAGAAGAAGATGGAAAACAGATGGCCTCCTTAGAGGCACTAACTTCCCTATTGTCTGGAGCAATCAAAGGAGAGGTGAGATACCCACTGGGAAGAGGGGCTGGGTGGATTCAAGCAAAGCTAGAAGTCATATACAGGGTTGGCATCTGGCCTTCCAGGTTGGAAGATGCTGTGATACCAGAGATGCTATGGGAGCTTTGGAGGCAGCTGGTCACAGTTATGTGAGAAGGCAGAGCAGGAGATAGAGAACATTTCCTTTGAGATCATGTGATCTGAGTTTTATCCTGGCTCTGCCATTGGCCAGCTGTGTGTGAACTTAGGTAGGCTACTCTCCTGACTCTGTCCTGTCTCCTATTTTGCTCTATCTATCTATCTATCTATCTATCTATCTATCTATCTATCTATCTATCTATCAATCATCTATCTATCTATTGATCTATCTATCATCTATCATCACATTGCTATCATCACATTTATCATATTCCTTCCCAACTATGAGGTCAGTTGCTGGACAACTCAGGGCAGCTCTCTGCTCTCTTGCCTTTGAATAATGGAACTATACAACTTCTTTGCACATTTGCATTTTTTTGGAGCTAATATCTAAGAATCTGTGGGTAAAACAGAAATTCTTCAGACCCTCTCCACCACAGGACCCCAGTGAAAGCTTTGCTCAGTCTCTGGTGACACCTACTGGATCTGGGTATGTGGGAAAGAGAAGCCCAGAGACTGAATATTACAGGGCACTAAGACCTAGAGCTTAATATGTTCCTCGTTACAGCTATGATTATCCTGCCTTAGTTTTCTCATTGCTGAGTCAAAATACCCAACTCCAAAAGTTAAAATAGGAAAGGTTTATTTAGCCCACATTTTGTAGAGGTGTCAGTCCATAAGTGGCAAGCTCCATGGCAGGGTGGCACAGTAGACAGTCATTACAGAGGAGAAACTATTCGTGGAAGGCAGAAAGTAGCAAAGCAACAAGGGTGAGACTATAGCTCTTATTATCCCTTATATCTTATCCAGGCAACTTAATGTGGGTAACACTCACACCCTTAATCTAGTGCCTTTGAACCTAGCATTGCACCATGATTCAGCCACACACTTTAGATCCAGTAACCTCTGAAAGACTCTACAACCACATGAGTCTTTGAGGGGACATCTAGACACAAGCCATAACACCCTTCCATCACGCTGACGCTGCTTCCTGCTGGCTTCCTCTGCCCTACAAACAACTCTGTACTCAGACTGGATGAATCTCTGAAAACGCAGATCACAAGTAAGGATTGTCCTTATACTGCCCACTCTCACTGCCCTTACAAGGAGAATGTATGCTGTGCTCATTCCTCCGTGACAAGACCTCATGTAGCCTGACCTAGGAAGTTTCCTTCCTATACACATCTGTCCCAGGCTTCAAAGGTCTGTGCTGGCCCTTCTACCATGGACTTCTTTACCTGATGGCCCACTCATGTTCTTCATCCCTCAGCCCACATACTGCACCCTTCCTGGCTCCCTGACTAGAGTACAGCCTTCTCCATACCCACATCACACACCTCACATTGCACAGTTGCTTAACAATGATCACTAGGAACTGTCACTAGCTCAAGTCTACATTCCTTTACGCATGTTTGCCTCTCCCCTACAATGTGAGCCTCATGGGAGAAGAGCGTCATGAGAGGAGAGAGCTGCGTCCCTGCCCTGTGCTGACTCCTGGTGAGTATGGCTTCCTTTCCTGCTACCTCACACAGCTCAATGAAGAAAACCAACATGGAAAAAGCAGCGTATCTACCCATCACGCAGAAGGTTTCAGAATCAAGATGGAGGCACTGGTGTCAAACCCCAACCAAAAATAATGCTGGGTGGTTGGGAAAGTGGGGATTTTATTCCTAGATATCTAATAACAAGAGGTGAAGACAAAAACTGTCACAAGAGATGATCATAAGGGCTGTCACAAGTGCCTGATGATAAACATTATCACAAGAACTACAGTCTTTCACAAAGGCCACTGGAATCTTTCATGCAAAATACTTGCGCAAGGACATCTGCTCAGCCAGTGTCTACTCATCTTTGGATGGACACTGCCCTTGCTATCAGTCTGGTGACCCACGATCATAGTTTCACAATAACTCATGTACCCTCTTTGTTGTTCCCCTAAGCTTCCCTTTGTCCCAGCCCCTCAGAACTAACCCATTGTTCCTCTGGTATGTATGTTCCACTTTGCAGGGCTTCCTGCTTATTCACAGAGAAATATCATTCTACTACTTTAGGGGTTCCCTCTGTTTGTTATGTAGGTTAATCGTGGCAAGGCCCAGAAGCTCCCCAAGTGCACAATCTTTTCTTTGGCACCTCCCCTACATCTGTCTGGTTGCAACAGTTAAGAACAAAGCTGTGTGTGGGTCACCTTGCCAGAGAGAAGCCCCAGCTCCAGCTCTCGTGTTTTATACTCCTCCACTCAGGAACTGTTGCCAATTAGACACATCCAGCCCTAGCACATCCCCTGGGTCAGGAGCAAGCATAGCCCGTGTGAATCTTAGCTGAAGATTTATTGAACAGCTGGGAGATGCTGCTGCGAGGTCATTTGCTCTGGCAGTGTAAAGCTCAGACTCATAGTCTCTTTGACTAGCTTGTACATATTCCTGGTGCCAAGTACTTGACTCATGCTCAATAAAAATTTGGGACTGCATTAATAATGAAGCTTGTGGGATATGCAGGGTATCATAGGGGGATATGCTGTGGTTTAAATCTAGAAGGTCCTTCAAGGTCTCACATGGAAGGTGATGAATTATGGATGTGCTACTCTCACCAGTGGACTCATCCATTGGTAAGTTCAGTAGCTAAACGTGCTGTTTGGAGGTAGAATTTGGTTGACAGTTACTGGGGCTGTGACCTGGAAAGGAATATGAGTCAAAATAGGCCTCTCTTTCACATTACAAATGCTGGATATTTTGTCTCCACAATAGAACAGCTGACAGGGTCTCACAGTTGTTAATCAGTTTTCATCAGGACACTATATAGAAAGGAACTTTTTCGATATTTGTAAGAAAATTCCAAATAAAAGGAGAACCCTGGACTTGAATCTGAGCCTGACTGACTCTGAAGCACCTTTCTAGAGACACAGTGTGAGACTCATTCTGTTCTGTCTTGTTTCATTCCCTGTCTGTTCCCCACAAACAAATGTGCACATCTCTGTCCCATGCTAGGACAGATTATACTGCCAGGAGTTCCACTTGCACAGACTCTGGAAAGATAAGATGTGATAAACATCAGGGAGATCTAGGCTTCATCCTTCCCTCAGGATTGTGCTCCATTTTGCTAGATATTTGTTTGTTTCCTCAGATAAAGACACCATGGAGTCAAGGACCAGAGTGAGTGGCTGTCAGCAGGTTCTGGCTGATTCCTTTTGCTGGTCTTCCTGTCCCTCTTTCACCAGGCTGTCTCTGAAGGCTTTATAAGCATCTTACCATCTCAGATTTTATGAGAGGCCACAGACACAGCGTCCTCTGATCCTAAAGGCTTGAGATAAGCAAGTGAGTTGACGTGACTTGGAGAGAGGATTCTGAGGTTACTGGGCAGAGGGACCCTGAACTCAGTGGGTTCCTGATCTTGAATGTGAATGTATGTCAACTGCTTTCAGACAATCACATACATATGCATTCAACACATATGTGCTAGGGATCAGGAACAGTGCCCATTGCATCCCTGAAAAGGTGATGGAAGTCTTGCTCCTGGTGATGACAAAGGCATCATATCTCTAACGTCACCAAAGCAATGCTCTCATTTTATTGTCTACATCAATTGTTGTTCTGTGAACATGTTTGTTCAAGAGAATTCTAGGGGCTAAGGAAGGCTGACCTGAAGCAAAGAGATTCTTCTACCCTCCTCAATGCTTTGCAGGGACAGAAGAGAACCACTTGACCCCATATATAATGACACCATATCTGTGCCCTTGTAAGCTCTGTTCCTATGGCAGGTACTTGGCAGGTAGAAAATGTTTGTTCAAGGAAGAAATGAAAGATTGGATAAGTGAACAAATGAATTGTAAGAGCAGCATTAGATTTCAAAAGTTAAAAGAGCTTTGTCTCGCACAGGTCAGAGATGCTCAGTGGTGGAACAGGCTCAGTGCTATGCACTCTGTGTAGTCTTGGGCCACCTCACAGCTTCCTGGAGCCTCTTCTTTCCTGTCAGCTCTGCACCAGTAGCACCATGGTGGGGGTTACTTCTGGTCTTCCATCTTTGGGAACCATTGTGACTATTGTCACTTATGATCCTCTGCCGATCCCATGTTGCCTGGCTGGCCTGAGCATCACGGAGGAGCTGGGCTGTGTGTCTGCCACTCCTGTCCACACAGAATTCCATTCATCTCTCTCTGGTCAGCTGCACTCAGCAGCTGCTGCCATGAGGTGATGGATTAACAGTGACTGCTTCCTGTCTTGTCCCCAGCAGGCTGCCCCTGAGTCTTTCTTTCTCTGGCCTCTGCTGGTCTTGTTGATATTCTGCTTTTGTCCTGCCACCTCCACTCCCAGGTTTCAACTGCATCTGAATTTTCAAATACAGCTAGCTGTTGGCTGTCTACTTGGCACAATCTATTTATGCCCGAGATTCTCCACCTATTAAAACTCTGAGCACTGGTCTTCTCATATGAAAAATGAAAAAAGGAAATCTACTCTTGCAATGGAGGAAAGTCCTCACTCTAGGGCCCAGGGGCGGTCTCCTGGAGTTCTCATTCTCATTCTTGCTGTCTGACCTGGCGAGAGTAGCCTGGCACATTGACACTGATGAAGTGACGTGTGGCTCTCTGCTTGCAGACACGCTGACTGAAGAAGCCCCAGTATATGTAGTCTTTGGAGATGACCTGTGAGATTCTGTGCTGCACCTTCTCCCATCTTAGCACACACACACCTCCCACTTTGCAATGGAGGAAAATGAGTCTTGCTGAGTTAAATGTTTTGCCCCAGGTCATACTGTTGGTGGCAGAGCCTATAGAATAGCTAAGGTCAAAGCTATTAGACTTTGCCTCACAGAGACAGCTGTGAGCAACGTACACACGGCATCTGCTTCATTGCTTCTAGAAAGAGGGATATCTATCACCTCAAAGATTCTGAGAGATTTTTAGTCACACAACATTTGAGGGAAACTGAAGTAAGTGCATAGAAAAAATATGACCTTAGGAAAAGATACTTCCTAGTGGTGAGGCTCATTGCAAGATGCTACTTTCTTTTTATCTCCCATATTCTCAGTAGAAAATCAACCCATGTACTAATTAGTATAATCCTGACTTCTTCTAACTTCATTCCTGCCTTGGTTAAAGGAAGTCTTTCTTTGGTTGCTCCTCAGTTTTTGCCAGCTAGGTTTGTTGCTGTTGGCTGACAACAGTGTTCTATTTAGTCACTACTGTATGAGAAAATGAGGTATTCCTTTTCACTAGACCCTCATTAATTGAATTTAAAAATCCAGGAAGAAACTTGGCAGTCAGATACATTAGATTGCCTTAGAAGTGAGATTCTGAGGAAGTAAAATGGCAAAAGAACTACCACGAATGCACATCTCAACCTCAGCAATAGGGTTGGCTTATTTCCTCGTATTACAAAAGTCTATGGACCAGTCGGAACTGATACTGATTCATGTGAAGACTCACACTTTGCTGATTCTCTTCATCCTTTTCATGTCATGATAAGATAGCTTCTGCAAGAGCCAGGGGTGGTGGCACAGGCCCATAATCCCAAGACTTGTGAGGCTGAGGCAGGAAGTATTGCCTTGAGTTTGAGGCCAGCCTGGGTTGCACAGTGAGTTCAAAGCCAGCCTGAACAACATAGTGTGACCCCATCTAAAATAAAAGATATCTGCTGGATCTCATCTATACATGTCACATCTACAACATCCACATTTAGTATCTAGAAAGTAGGGTAGGTTCCATTCATCACCATTCTGTTTTCTTTCATCAAAAAAGAAAAAATGAGCTTTCCCACTACAAGTCCAGCTAACCTTGGTTTAATGGATCACATAGCCATGTTTAGTTTCAAGGGAGGCTGTGCAAGAGAAAAAAAAGAATTATTATTGTAGAAGCAGACCCAAAGTCACTATGACCCATAATTTAGGGACATATACAATAATATTCAGAGGCGAATCAAATTTCTTTTAGCAATGAAATTATAAATTTGTGGTAATAGGAGTACAAGGACTAGGTGAATATCTTCATGTTGAAAGAGTTGCTTTGTAATCTCGCTAAAGTTGCCCTTTCCTTTGGAAGGCTGTTCCCGGCTTACCCTACCTGCATGGCCCAAGTTTTCTTCTGCCTGACTTTTATCGTTAAACTCAGCTACAACTTGTCAGTTCAGGTATGGAGATGGTCTATTCCACCAAGCAAATACCTGTTTTAAGCCAATAAAGTACCAGACCTGGTCTGTACCCTGGAGACAGAGTCCACTGAGACCAGCCCTGTCCTTGAGGAATTTCCTGTTCAGTGAGAGAGCCAGTACCTCAGTCTGACACTTTAGTAAGTGGGGAAAATGAGGCATGTAGGAAGCCTCCTACTGGGTCAAGGTGGTAAAAGCATGAGGACCTGGGCCCATCTCAGTGAATGAGGAGGAAGTTACACAGAATCCCAGTCTCTGTCCTCTATAGCTAAGATGTCACAGCAGCTGAATCATGAAACAACTCTGACATCTCTTAGGTTTGTCTCCCCAAGTAGGTAAGGAATGACTTGTGTATTATCCATCTCTGCACCTTGCCTGAACAGATTTCCGTAACATGTGTTCCTGCATCCTGGGTTTGATGGCTGGCAGACACCTGGAATGCAATATTTTTGTGTGTATTTGGATAATTAAATAAAGAAATTAAGAAATCAGTATTCAAACTTTGGCAATCCATTTATGCTGTCGAAGTCTTCGTTCAAATATATAGGAAAAGAGCATGTAATTATATAATAAGAGAGGATTTGGATTTGGTATGAGTTATAGAAAGTAAAGCAAACTACACATACATACATATATTTATATACATTGAATATAATAAATGTCTTATAAGGACGTGGCTCATGAGATTGCAGAGTCTGAGATGTTCCCCAAGCTGCCACCTGCAGGTTAGAGACCAAGGGAAGCAAGTGCTATGAATTCACGCTTGAGAGCAGGAAACTGAAGTGCAAACTCATGCAGTGTGGCCGGCCCAGAGGATAAATTCTCCTTTTTTTCTGCCTTTTTCTTCTATTAAAGCCTGCAACAGACTACATGTTTCCTACCTGCTTAATAATATGTAACCAGGTATTTGGGCATTTCACGGCCCTGTCAAGTTGACATAATATTAACCATCCCAGAGGCAAGACTATCTTCCTGTCAAATGGCAGAAGAGTCACCTAACTGGGACCCAGGAGCACACATGGAAAATCCATTGAAAGGTGTATTCCAAGAAGGGTCTCTCTGACTTGCCCAAATGAAATGAAAGCTGACTGTCCAGCGATGCAAATTTAGGGCCAGTTTGCCCAGAGCACCAGAAAAATATCTGTAGGTTGATCCAGGGCTGAAGCACTATCCACTGAATAGAAGTATCTAGAAGTGGTGGAGAGGTTGGCTATGTGCCTCACTTTCCTCGAATGTGGGTTGACTTGGACCACTCAGATTGGAGACAGTGATGACCCCTGAGCTTTCTTTCATGTGAAGCTGTGCCTCTGGGGGCTTCCTCAGAAAGAGTTCTCCAGTCAAGGCTCCAAGGATTTCTTTGTGGTCAAGTAAGAGAACCTTCTGCTGAAATGGCTTTTAGGTGATATACATCCTCAAATAATTTTTTTTTTTTTGTCCCTGTCAGGCTGCCTAAGTTAAATTAACAGACTGTCACATTCAACAGGGAACAAAAGCCATTGTGTGCTGGGCACAAGGCTTAAACATTTCTCTAACTGCCTGAATTCTTAGACTAGGACAAGTGGCTCATTGTCATTTCTAAAATGTGTCAGTGCAGCAGGGCTGCCATAGCAAAGTCCTGCAGGCTGAGTATTTCAAATAACACAGAGGTGCAGTCTGCCTGCTCTGGATGCTTGAAATCTGAGATCAGGGAATTGGCATGGCCGACTCCCCTGAAGGTGCTGAGGAAGCTCTTCTCTGGACTCTTGCCTACCTTCTAGAAGTTCCTTGGCTTATGGCAGGAGAGCTTCAGTCTTCCCATGGTGTTTACCCTGGGCGACTTCCCTATACCCAAAGGTTTCCAAGGACATTATTCATAATGGCTTAGATACACACTCTGGTCCAGTATAACCTTGTCTAAACTTTATACACACAATGGCTACATTTCCAAATCAGGTCACACTTGGAATTCTTGGGGAATAGGATTTCAGTAGATGGATCTGAGGGAGACACAGTCCAACGCACAGCACAAACAAGCTAGTTTCTTGAGTTTGTCACACCTGGTGGGATGTTTTAGGGTAACTTGGAAGACAACATTTCCAGAAAAGAAAATGATCTCATCTAGTTACTCATGTTTATTCACCAAGGATCCCAAATAGGTCTGCAATGAAATAAGAACATTTGAAAATTAATGGGGATTAAAGGCCTTTGCAAACACAGAATTGTCTAAATAGCTACAGAAACTAAGAGAACCTACATTGTTTCAGGTCCAACATTCCATGTGTGCTGTTAGGGTTTGTGTCTAGATGTCCTCCCAAAGCCTCATGCACTTTTAGATGGGGCTTTTTCAGAGGGTTCTGAATCTAGAGTTTGTGACTGATTCGTGGTTCAGTGCTAGGAATAAGAGTACTGGGATTAAGTTTGGGTGATTTATGGATCAGTCCACTGATTGGATTGGCATCATCCTAATTCCAGCAGTCTAATAAAATAAAAGGGGCAGAAAGAGGCTTGTCTTTCCCTTTTTGCTCTTGTTACTTTTGCTGTGTTCCACCGCCATGAACTGTTGCCCCTCTGCCAAGCGCCACCCTGCCTTGGAGTCAGCTGACTATGGACTGAAACCTCCACAAACTGTGAGGCAAATAAACCTTTCCTCTTCTAATTTTGGATATTGGGTATTTTGTCTCATCAACCAGAAAAGTAACTAAGACACAAATCTCAAAAGTGTTTCTGTTATTTTTTATTTTCTGAGATCATTTCATAGCTACTAAAATCAAGACTGCATCAGGGATTTGCCTAGTGAGTTAGGGCTCAGCTTGGACTCAGGACTTTTGAGTTCCAGAGGTAGCTCTGTTTCTAATTTTTATATGCTACATGAAGGAGACCATGACTTCTCTATATGTTTAAGGGCAAAAGTAATAAGGAAGTAAGAGTCTGTCATGGTAAATTAAAAGGTTACAGCCATTGTTTAATGTATTCCATTAGTTTTTGAATAATTTAGAAAATTTTGTGCTGTCCAGAGCATGATAATATGAATTTTGGAGGATAAAAATGTGATTTGTGGGCCCATATCTATAACATTTGTTATTAGTTCCCCAATAAGAGCATAATTTACTATTAAAACATTTTTATCTAATGAAAAGTCATGATAGATTTGGATCAATTTAGTTTTTCTTGGTAAGACAGTGGCCATAAACAAGAATCTTATCTATACTGAGAATAATGATGATACTCACATTGCTCCAAGGCAGAGAGTTGCCTCAGCTTGTTCAAAGATTCTAATAACAATTCTAATTACACTGGTGATTTATAATAATGGTTCTCTCCACCCATTCTTTCAGACTTTTTCCCAGAGCTCCTTCTTAATGGTATGGAAGACAATTTCATGTTCTGACTTTGTCTTCTACCCCTAACATAAGCAACTACCAAAGGACTGTGTATTCTTTTTGTTCTTGCCTTTTCCTTAAGCATCTCCTTCCCTTCCCCACCTTTGGGTGGACATTCATTCTTCCCACACCACAAACCAAAGAGGCTGTTTCCTCCAGGGTGATTTCCTGTCCTCTGCTGCTGGCCTGGCCTTACTGGGGCCCCTTATATTCTCTTCATGAATCTTAAGCAGCATATGGCACTATTGTTACACTATGGATCCATCCTGCTGTGGACTGAATTATCACCTTCCCAGAGAAGTATGTTGAGTCTTAACCTCAGCACCTCAGAATATGACCTGATTTAGAAACATGGTAGTTACAAGGGATCACCAAGTTAAGATGATGCCACTAAGGTGGAATCCAATAAGGCTAAAGTCTTTATATAAAGGATGATTTGCATACAGAGACAGGCATGAAGCCAGGAACAGGGAGGAGAGAGATGGTCATTTACAACTCCAGGAGCACTAAGACCACAAGGAGCTAGCACAGAGACCAAGTACCCATCCTTCCTTGGTGTCTTCAGAGAACACATGGATGCCTAGGTTTCAGACTCTGGAAACTGTGCCACTTCTCCTGCTTTAAACCCTACTCATGAGCCATTGGTACAGCAGCCTGTGGGATGGATGGATGGAGTCCTAATGGACCAGTGTGCAGTGTGGGAAGAACTCAGCAGGTGCTCTAAACATTCCAGAAGGTGGTTCTGTGGGAGCCTGTCCACACACAATACTACTATGCCAAGTCCTGCATCTCACCTCAGGTGGATTTCAGGCTTTCCATGGCCTCCACATGGGTATGTATTATTATATTCCCAGTTCCTAGAAATACTCCTAAGTCCTGTGCTGATAATTTTCCCCTTAACTGGTTTTATTATCTGTCCCATTCCAGGACACTCCCAGGTGCCTCTATATTCCTGCTGATATACGACCACCATGTTCTGCATCCTGGGAGTGGAGACTATTCACCCATTAGCTCAGTGTAGACTGCACTATGAGTCTAGTGGTCCAGGCAAGGTGGGGTGTTCTTGAGGGACACACTGTCCTCCAGGGCACTTGCCTGTATGTGTTCCTTGCAATCTCATATGGTTGGGCTGTTTCTTCAGGTGCAACGTTCAGGGCTATCAAAGACTCACAGTTTATAACACCTCTGCACAGACCATGTTCTCATCCAGGCTCAGACCTACACCTTGCCCATGATGCATGGGCACTGTCCAGGCCAATCACTCAGCTCCTCTGCAGTTTTGTCATGTTGAAGTTCACTGCTGGGCTGATCACTGGCTGGGTCTGCTCTCTTGACTGCAGATGACCAGGGAGCTTCAAACCTCTGACCCTCACACTTCGGTGTGTATTGGTTACTACCTGACCAGAGCTGCTATGTTCTCTCCAGCGTAACAGTTGCTCCTACCATACCTAAACACATTCCTAGACCCTTCCGTGAGAGTCTTTCTGAGGCCGGATGCAGTACCATCTGCATCTCACTCTGGCTGGCATGGGTAAACACCATACAGCAGAAGCCTTGCTCCTATTAATCAGAGAAAGAGGTCCTCCCTGTCTTGGTGGAGTCCAACACCACCCCAGACCCCACTTTATCTCCTGGAGTGACTCAGAACAGCTGTCTAGATCAGCTTCTCTAGAAGCAAAGCTTGATGTAGAACTTTATGGAGGAAGAGTCCTTTAGGAAAAACAAAACCAAACAAGAATCAGAAGAGAGTAAAGCTGTATGATCTAAAGTGGGTGAGGTATTGACCATGAGGGAAGAAGGCTGAACTTTTGTCTTAGAATCTAAAGTCTGTGCTAGCTACTGCCATGAAACTGGGGAAGCACTCACAGAGGACAGTGCTGTGGACTGAAGCTTGACTTCCTGATCTCTCTGACGTACTGATGTGAGCTTTCTCTGCATCTCGGCTTCTGCTACCATCTCTCCCCTTTAGTAACTGCTTCCAACACACTCAGCCAACATCTCCCTCTCAAACTCAATCCTCTCCCCAACCTTTATTCTTTCAGATGTGTTATTAAAGTGGTTCCCCCCAAATCCTGATTCAGGGTAAAGCTCTCTTGTAACTTCGCAGGATTCTTAGCATCATGATCCCGGTGCTTCTCAGTCTAGTGTCAGGATTGCCAACTCTGCTAACAAGTCTTTGTACCAAGGCAAAAGCAGTAAGTTCTGCTTTTGCTTATCATATTCTCCTCACTTTGTGTGCCTTGTCCCTCCTGTTAATCTGGTGGTAAACTCTTATTCATCCCTAACAGTCCAATTTAAATGCTAGCTTCTTGAAAATCCAAATCAAACCATATTATGCTTATTTGTGTCCTTGTCTATCTCCTCATCCAACTTGTGTGATATGTAAGAACAGCCCCTACTCTGATATATACTTCCGCCTCTGTGTACTAAGGACCTAGCAGAGCACCAGGTACTTCAGAAATGTTGGTTGAATGCAGACATGAATGAAGAGATGAAAGCCTGACTGAGTGCTTGGAAGAGTAATGTGAGAATAAACATGAACATGAGTGGTTAAAAGAGTACATGATTTCAGTGCTACATTTCTAGGTTTCAGATTATTCACAGATTCCCTGTCATTGTTTCTCAGATTTTGAATGTAGCTCCAAGATGTGTGAAGAAGCCCTGAGGAAGATGTATAGGGTAACTGGCTAGAAACAGGACTCTTTCTCCTGTAGAACTGCCCTGGTGCCAATGAGTCCTGCAGCTCCAGGGAAGCACATCACAAGGCCAGTGGACATCCACTTGCATGTGGAAGGCAGTCCCATGTGCGGGATTTGGACCCACTGCTTTGTGTACCATCTACTCTCTTTAAAACTCAAGAGGAGAAAGTGTCCACTCAGGTTGGGGCTGGATCAAGCAATGAAGACTCTGAATGTCAATTTAATTGCAATTGGGTAACAGGTACAGTTTGTAGCTAGTTGTGGTCTAGTGGTGTTTGATGCCCTGAAGCAGCAACATGGAGTCATTTCTCATTAGAATGTATGGTCCTGGATCAGAGACAACTCCTACCTGTGGTAGCAGAAAAATGCAAAATGCTTGAGAAAAATGCTAGAACGTATACTCTGCATCTGTAGTCTCCCAAGACAACAGTTTCAAGAAGGCTCTCTGACACTGGTGTCCACTGCTGCTCTCTCTCCATTAACACAGAGTTTCTTGGTGCTCCACGTGTGAGAGTGCAGGGTGACCGCATGTGTGTGCCAGGAAACAGGGCACATCGGTGGCTGAGACAGCAGTGCATTGACAACTCAAATCACACTTTCTCTTGGGAATTCCAAAAGAAGGCAGTGGCTTTCCTAAATTTGTGAAGAATCCTAGAACCCTTTCTCGCTAAGGTACCGCCCTGATTAGCTAGCTGCCTATGCTGAATTTCAGATGTGGAAGAAAAGGGGGAATGAAGACTGCTCACCATGGCTTCTTCTTCCATCTTTCCTCACTCGTCGGCAAAGCAAAAGTAAAGAGCGTCTTCAAATGTGTGAAACTAAGATAACTGAGTTAGTTTTATGAAGTGTTTTCATTGCTTTCATAAGGAAAAATTTACATGCCTATATGAAACACAAAAGACAAACTGCAACTTTGGTATTTCTGCATATGAGTTAAATGCTGTAGTATTTTTATTTAGAACTGGCACTGCTTGTTCATATTATCCAGGTGATCTACATATTCAATGCAGTTGCTATAAAAATATTAATGTCATTTTTTTCACAGAACTAGAAAAATAATCTTAAAATGTGTGTGGAAATAAAACCAACAAAACAAAACCCTGCAGAGTAAAAGCCATCAATAGCAAAGTGAACAAAGCAGTAGGCATTACACTACTTGAATTCAAAATATACTACAAAGCTATAAAAATCAAAATAGCATGATAATATGCTAACAGGCACCTAGATTAATGGAACAGACAACCTGAAGGTAAACCTTCACATAAATAGATAACCGATTTTCATCAAAGATTCTAAGAATGTGTATTGGAGAAAGGACAGTCTTTTAAAACAATGGTACTGGGAAAGCTGGATATCCCCGTGCAGAAGAATGAACCTAGACTCATAAGAGACAGAAAGCAACTCAAAATGTATTAAAATCTTATGTATAAAATCTGAAACATAGAAGAAATATGTTAGAACATTGGAAGAGGCAGAATGCTTTAGATAAGACCCCAAAACATAATAAACAAAGCAAAAATAGGAAAAAAATTATGTCAAATTAAAAAGCTCTGCACAGCACAGGAAACAATCAGAGTGAAAAGATAAGCCATGGAATCAGAAAAAATGTTTGTAAACTCTAAATATTACTATGCTTGGGAATATAGTTTAGTGGCATAAGAGTCTTCCTGGAAAGCACAAGGTCCTAAGTTCGATTCCTGGTACAAAAAAAAAAAATCTAAATATAATTAAAGTTTAACATCTAAAAAATATAAGGAACTCAAAAAACTTAATAGCAAGAAGAAAAAAAAACATGCATAACCTAAAAAACTGAATGAAAGAATGAGCAACAGACTTGAATAGGCAATTCCCAAAAGATATACAGTGGCTCATGGGCATATGAAATAAAAAATATTCAACAAATTGATCATCTTTGAAATGCAAATTCAAGCTATAATGAGAGATCACCTCACTCCAGTAACAATGGATTTTATTAAAAAGACTATTTAAGAGCAAGTACTGGAGAGGTTATGCATCTTAGGGTAGCAGTTGTACAGTTTTGGTGGTAATGTAAATTAGAATAACCATTATGGAAAATAGTATAAAGGTCCTCAAAAAATTAAAAGTAGAATTACCACATGACCCAGCAATCCCACTAGTAGGTGTATATCCAAAAGAAATGATATAGATATACCAGAGAAATACCTGTATTGCATATTCACTGCTGTACTGTTCACAACAGCTAAAACATGGAATTAACCTAAATATCCATCGACTGACAAGTGGATAAACCAAATGTGTACAGTACACATGTATAACAAAATGCTGTTCAGCTACTAGAGATTAAAGTCCTATAATTTGTAAAACATGTTTAGAACTGGAGATCATTGTGTTAAGTAAATAGACCAGTTACAGAAATACATGTACCACATGATCTCATATGTGGAATACAAACAAAAGTTGATCATGTAGAAATTAACAGTAGAAAGGTGATTAGCAGAACCTGGGGGAGACGTGGGTTTGGGGGAATGAGGGAGCTATCGGTGGTACTGAAGTACAGGTGGAGAGGAATGAGAAGTTCTGAAGTTCTGAAGTGCTATTGCGCAAATACTAACTATGTTCTGTGTATCTAACAGTGAGTTTGGTATATAACAAAGATAAGTAACATTGGTGTATTACATTATAAAGACAAAAAATAAAACTCATACTGATAACTTAAGTTTTATTATTTTTCTTTTCCTAAAATGGTATTAAATAGCATAACATGGAAAGGGACCTTGGATCTTCAACTGTTTTTTGGTTTTATTTCTTTGAACAAGAGGCCCATGTTTCTGTTTGTCTTGGGCCCTGGAAATTGTGCTACTGCTCTTGGGACGTACAGGGAATCGGAGAAGAAGATTCCACCATACTCACAGTTCTGTGGCTTCTATTTACCAAGCACCTTGTACAATTTTCATGGAATGATCATTGTTTAAACACAAATGTAGATATAGTGCAAGGCTTAGATTTTGCTCCAAGACATCCTGGATCCCTCTCTACCCTCTACCCACATTTTGTGGAATCCAGCTTCTAATTCACTCTGCTATTTCTTGTTTTTCCAATTATTTATTTGTTTTCATGTCCTTGCCAGAGCCCAGAGAGAAGCCACTTTCAGTCCAGTAGGAACCAATGCAACAGTCTTCTGATGGATCTTACGCCTCCAGCCTCAAACTGTTCAAATCATACCTAACTCAAAGTACATCCCATTTAATATGCTTCTCTGATCATGCCTCTTCCTCTCCTGTGCTTAAAATCTTTCCATGTCTCCCCACCACTTGTAGGGGGAGGGACCTGAGCATACACAGTCTGGACTGATCTCATCTCAGAAGCTGCCAGTTGCTCCTATCCTTACCTGCAGCTCCTGTGAGGCCGAGGCAGCTATGGTTCCCGGAAGGAGCTGCCTCACTACAGTGAGTTTGATTAGGCGATCAGATTTGTCCGATCAGATTTCACCTACCCTTCCAAGTTCCTAGCGTAGCCTGCTCTCTCTAGCAAGCCTGCTCTACTTCAGAGCAGCATGAGAAAAGTGGCACAGGTGCTCTTACAGCACCTCAGACTTCCCTCACCTAATCATGTGCCATATCCTGAGCTGACATATTGTATATTGTGTTTTGTTTCTCCCCTTGAGCTTGTGTAGAGCAGAGATTTTTGTATGTTAATTATTAGAATCTAAACAAATGGTAGAAAGTCTCTAATGAATAATGGTTGAATTCCTTTCTTCCATTTCTGTTTTTGTGCGTCAGCTTTCTTTTTTTACAAAGAATGACTCAAACAAACAAAAGCAAAAATGTGCCAAGGGTTTTAGGGATGAATGAGTGCACTGAACCTACTTCTGCCTTTGAGAGGAAAAAAGAGCACCACTTCCCTGAGTTTCTGATTACCTTGTCACAACCAATGGAGACCCAGAGCGGCCAATCCTGCCCTACTTGGGGCATTGGGAAAGATGCGTTTTGGAACTGAGAACACACAGTAGATTCTGAGTACACGGTAGCTATAGCTGTTCAACCAGCAATTAAAAATCACCCATTGTCTCTCTGGGTGACTTTGAGGTTTGAGTGAGGTGCCTTGCCACTGCTTTTGCATTAAACAACTGCTTCTTTATCTCACAGTGCCTTGCATTATAGTGAATTTACCTCTGGACCATTTTTCATTTTCCTTCCCAGTCCTTATTTATTTCTGGCAATTCATCTTTTCTCTCGGCGCCCTTTGCTGCCACCAACTTAATTGCTTGTTGCTCAAAGTTTTTCATGTTGAAGTTTACTTTTTTATTTTCTACCCAGGAATTATAGGGTTTTTTTTCATTGTTGTAAAGTACACTGAAAATTGAGCTTTTCTTCTCTTACTTTTGCTCCCCTCCCCATGAAGATGTTGAGGGGGAGCCAGTACAGGCTTGTATTTCTCCTGGGACTCACAGGCTTGTGGCAAGGCTGTGACTGTCCTCTGTCATTAGCTAGGACTGTGGGCATTCATACCCAGATCTGGAGAGAAGTATATTCAGCCCCTTCTTTGGTCATGGGTCTTTGAAGACCCCAGAGTTATTAGCTTGACATAATGAGTTTTAGCTGAAAATGGAATATTCTGGAAATAAGACTATTCTTGAGAAAGCCTTTGAGTCATTTTCAGAGAATCAGATTTCTGGCCTAAGAGAAAAACACTCTCCTCAGAAGCTCCAGTCCTCTCCCTATCCCAAGTGTTCTTCCCCAAATCAACCTTGGCTTCTCCTAACAAGTTCTGACCTCATTCCAGAGTCCTCTCTCATGGACACCTGAAGCCCTCAGCTGACCAGTCCCTAACCCTAATCCTGCTGCACCGTTCTTCACAGTTCTTATTCCTGCCAGAAATTATCAATGTCTTTCATACTTTCTTTTTCACTTTGCCTACCAATAAAATTCTGTAAATTTCATCAAAGCAGGAGATTTTTTCTTGCTGCCCTAACCTCCATGGTAGACATCAGAAATATTTGGTAAATGTGAAATGAAACAATGATGTCTTGGGATATCTAATATTAGGAAATATTTTCTGATATGAAAATAACAGAGATATTGAATATATTAGAATAACAACTTTTGAAAGCTAAGACATATTGGTTCCTGTATTCTGTAAAGGGATTTTGTCTGATTGAGGTTTCATAACAATTATGTCAGTTTTGTATCACTGCCATTTCTATTTTACAGATGAGAAAACTGAGGCTCAGAAAAATTCAAGAACTTGCTTATATAAGCACAGCTGGGAAGATGGAGGTGGGAAATAGAATCCAAGCTCAACTCTGGGGCCCATGCACTCAGAATGATGTTAACTCCAGATTCTGTTTGTCTACCACATCTGACTCAGTGGACCCAGAGTTCTGAGCACTGGAGCAACATCAACCAAAATTCAAGTTTGGACTTCACAGATCTGTCTACTGGAAATGCTGCATCTCACTGCAAAAACTTTGCCTCAAAGATTGCTTTCCAGTATGAGAAAACCAAGATGGAATCTGTAGGGAAAAAGGCTCAAGAGTCCAAGCAAGGTGAGTTCCAGGTCTTGCTGAGGGAGTCTTCCTCCCCCTGCCCCAGAGGGCTATCTGGTTTGGAGATTGGTAGACTGAGTACTATCACCTTTAAGGAGAAATGATGATGATGACGATAACAGTGAACCCCAACAGTAATGGTGATAATGATGGCAAGGCAGCAGTGACCCACTGTACAATGTCACATGTTTTATGGAGCTTATTCCCTTTAATTCTCACCACAGCCCTGGGAAGCCTGCTGCCTTCTCTCTGTCCCACACAGCCCCAGATGTTACATAACCAGATCCTGCCACCTTGTGTAGGAGAGCGAGCTCGCCTTCAGCCCCTGCCAACCTCTCCAAAGCCTTAGCTGCTCCAATTACTCCACTCTCCAGAGCACATTATGTCCTCTATTAACATTTTTAAAATTACCTTTCATTTTATGCAGAACTGTGAGCCCGATTCTTTCTCGTGTTCCTCTGTTTAATATAAAATAATGACCCTAAACGCTGCCAAACAATGAGAGAAAAATTAAGATGAATTTTTTAAAAGGAGCATACAAAGAAGAGTGGTTGCAGGAAGGAAAACTGCAGACGGTTGTTTTGCTGGAACAGTCAACCCTTGGGTTGGCGACCTTAACGCCACCCAGTGGGCCGGGGCAGCATGGCTTTGACCCTGGTGCTTGCCTTTTAGCACTGCTCAGATTTGCAGAAAGCTCAGGCTCTGCGCTTCCCCCTCATGGCTTCCTAGAGGAGAAATAAATCCTGCATGCCTTCTTACTGTGTTATTTCCTCTACAGAACAGGCCTTCGAAGGCATCCATTCTGCTTTCATAAACTGCATACTTCTATTTTGCACAGAGTAGCGGGTGAGGAAGCAACTCTTGGAAAGGGCTTCGGGTCAACTGCTTTCTGAGTTCCTCCACACCAAACTCATTTCTGATTTTTCCTGTATAACAGAGTACCTGTAGAGGCTTGGTAGGCTTAATAACATTCACTTATTTTACGGCATGGTTCTTCATGGTTTAACAAATAGGAAAAGTTGTGTAATCATTAAACCACAAATCCAGACAGAAACGGTCCACCATATGTAAAATACTGATCTTTCCCAGTGTAGCCTACACATCCCCCACCCGGAATCTGAATAACAGCAGGTCTGCTTTCTGTCCTGGGTTTTCTTTTGCAAGAGTTTAATGGGACTGAAATCACATGATGTGTCCCATATCCACGTTGGTGTCTTGGTTGACCTTTGCATAATGTGTTTGGGATCCCTCCACATTGGAGTCTAATGGAGGTTCTTTTCTTTTCATTCTGAGTTAATTTCAACCTTTAGGTGAGTGTACCACGGTTGGTTTTTCTACTTGTTTGTTGAAGGTTATATGTGTTATTTCCACTTACTGCTGATTGTGAATATTCTGTGTAACATTTAGATACTTATTTCACTAGAGTAAATACCTAGCAATAGGATTACTGGGATTTGTAAGTAATTGTGTGCTTCACTTTATAAGACCCTGACCAGCTGTTTTTCTAACTGACTCTATCATTTTGCAATCCTACCAGGAACATAACATGAGAGTTTCAGTTAATCCACATCTTAAAACAGCAGCAGCTCATGTGGCTTTAATCTGCATTTCCTTGATGACCATTGAGGCTAATAATAAGCCTCTTTTCATGTACTTATTTGTCATATATGTAAATTCCATCTGATTGTAAGGTAGTATCCATTTTATATTGCTATATTATATTTTCTATTATGTAAATTTTTACTTTTGTGTTCAAGAGAGCTATTTGCCAATTATTTTCTTGAAATGTCTTGTCTCATTTTTGAATTAGGCTTATGTTTGCCTCATTACATTATTTGGGAAGTGTTCCTTCCTCTTCTTTCTAGAAAAAATTATGCAGAATTTGTTAAACATTTAGTGATAGAAGAGATTTTTTAAAAAGATATCATTAAGTGCTTGGTAGACTCCACCAGACAGATCATCAGAGTTCTTTGTGTTTTACAGAGTTTTGCTAATTCAATTCCTCTGATAAATATAATATTTAGATTTTTATACTCTCTGAACGAGTTTTTAATATTTGTATTTTCAAGAATTTGACCGACTTCATCTAAGTTATCAGATTTATGAGAACAGAAATTTTCAAACTCTCTTTATTGTGGTTTTAGTGTCCATGGGATCAGTGACAATGCCTTCCCTTTTGTTTCTGGTGTCTGTAATTTGTCTTTCTTTTGATTTTTCTAGTTATTGATTTGTCAATTTTATGGAAATTTTTAGTGAGTCTACTTTTGATCTCTGTTGTTTTTCTGTTTCTGTGCCATTATTCTTGCTTTTTTTTTTTTTGCTTCTTTTTTCCAACTGTTGATATTTAATTTAATGTGCTCTCTTTTTTTCTAATTTGCTAAAGTATAAATTTAGGTCACTGATTTTAGATCTTTCTCTTTTTTCTCTCCTATGCATTTAATGTTATAAATATTCCCCTAAGCACTTTTGCTATATCTAATAAGCTTTGGGTAATTGCATTTTTGCTTTAATTTAGTTCAAGAATTTTTAAATTTCCCTTAAGACTTTCTTTCCTGGATGTCTTCAATACATCCTCTTGTTGTGTTCAATTTTTGTTTGTTTGTTTGAACATTATGGGCCTAGATATTTTTTTACTTGTTTTTGGTTTTAACCCTGTTTGGTGTTTTTGGAACTTTTTGGATCTGTGGTTGTGTACCTGTCACTTGTTTTAGAATATTTTCAGTCATTCTCTCTCCAACTATGTCTTATGTCTTGCTCTCCCTCTTCTAGTTTGCCCATGTATCACACCATTTTCTCTTGCCCTCTAGTTCATTGTGACATAGTGTTTTCCTTATTGTTTTAAATTGTTTCTCTTTGCATTTTGATTGACTAATTTCTCTTCCTTCAACTTTACTAAATCTTTCCTCAGCTACCTTGATGTTACTGGGATCCTGCTGTAATGGTTGATACATTGTGTCAATTTGAGAAGTTTAGAAGCTTAACTAAGTAGCTCAGCAGTTCCACATCCTAAGGTGTAAAGGATATGCTCTTACAGCTCTAGAATGTCATTTATTGTGTCAACTTGAGTTTAGACGTTTAACTAAGTGACTCAGCAGTGAGCTAGGATGTAAACATTCTGAGCCTTTGCCAGAGGGGAGCATGGAGATGGGGTCAGTGCTATGCTCACCAGAGGGTATGTGGGCTGCATATAACATGAGAGAGGAAAAGAGTCTCCCTCTTTTTCCCTTTTGCTCCTGTTGCTTTTGTTATCTTCTGCTGCCTTAAACTGTTGCCCCTCTGCCATGTCACCCTGCATTGCAGCCAGCTGATTATGGATTGAAACCTCCACAAACTGTGAGTTAAATAAATCTTTCTTTAATTTTGGGTATTGGGCATTTTGTCTCAATAATGAGATAAGAGTAACCAAAAAACCTGCTAAACTATTCTTCATCTCTAGTGTGTTTTGAATTATAGAATTTTCTCTATTCTTTCAAATGGTTTTTATGTTTCTTTAGACATTGCCTATCTTGCCTTATATGCTTTTCCATTATCCCTACCTTTTTCACTGTAATAGCTAACATAGCACAGTGATTTTACAATTTTTTGTCTGGTGTTGCAAGGTAGGTCATGTCTGAATCTAGTCTGATGATTGCTCAGATTCTTTAGTCTGTGATCTCCTGTTTTGGGCCTAACTTGCCCCTTCTGTTAGGGTCATAGTCTATAGGGCAACAGATTCTTGGCAAATGGCCTTGTAACAATTCATGTTATTCTGGCCTTGCTCTGGGGTTGCTCTATGCCTGCTTGTATCAGTGGTCACCTGGGGTTTCCAATTCCTCTGCTAGGTGTTTTTCTGCTTCTTTTGGCTTTGGGGTTCCTTGGATGCTGCTCCTCAGTCTTTCTCTTTTTTTCTGATGCAGCTTCGGGTTCTGGGTTTTATAGTATCCTGCTACATGGGGACTGCTGTCCACACACCTTTTGTCCTTCCTTTAGAGATAAAATAGCTTCATTTGATTCTCACCGTTTCCACCTTCCAGCATTTTCAACTGATATCCTTGTGGCTCTTTCTTCCAAAAATTAAGGCTTCCTTTTCTTCAATGGAGATAAGATGGCTGAGGCTGGATGGGGTTCCCTTCCCCCAACTGGCATGAGATTTTGCTAGTGACTTGGAGTAATGAATGAAGTCCCACGGATAAATGAGACCTTTGGTTTTATAAGAAGATGGGTCTGGAAAGATTTCAGAATGTCCATTCTTCCTCCCCCAGTGAGAATCAGGATTCTTACAGATACTCTGTGTGATAGACTTTATGATAGACTTTTGAGGTTCCTAGAGAAAAAGAATATGCAAAAATGTGATGAT
The DNA here is from genome assembly GCA_004027455.1 of Hydrochoerus hydrochaeris. Taxonomy (NCBI): domain Eukaryota; kingdom Metazoa; phylum Chordata; class Mammalia; order Rodentia; family Hydrochaeridae; genus Hydrochoerus; species Hydrochoerus hydrochaeris. The sequence continues at coordinate 79,678 of PVLA01006264.1, forward strand.
CCCACCCATGGCTGAAGACCCTGTTACCTTCATAATCACAGTAGCCCATCCCTGGCCTCCCCAAATGCATTAGAAATGCTAATATACATTTCCTCCTGGCTTTTATAGTATCCTGCCCTGGATTAGAAAATGCCAGGACTCTTGGTCAGTACCTGTTTGTCCTGGTTTCTGAATGACAGTTTACCCAGTGATCTTAGTTCTGTGAGGAGTCTAAGAAAAGAAATTAATTTTCTCTGTGTTCAGGTTTTTCTTGTAAGGATGGGAAGAAGCACTTCCTGCCCCCTTTACGTTTCTTGGCTGAAACCACAAGTCCCTAGCTGAGGTTTTATTTGTATTCATCTCACACATACTTTACAGAGTAACCTGGTTTTGTAGCCTAAGGTCTTTGATCACTTCTCATAACTCTATATCATTATATATTCTGTCATTGTAGGTACTCCTGAAAATAAATGCTAAGAACAAGTATTTCAGAGATTTACAGGGAGAAACACCTAAGAGAAATAAGGGAGAGGTGAAAAGTGTAGACAGAGAAGCCCTCAAAGCAACAGGCAGGTCAGAAGAATCTCAGGCCAGGGCATGGTTTTGTGAAAGTCTTGCTCAAGTGGACGTGAGGTCTGGACATAGTTCATGGGACAGAGTGTTGTGCTGAGAGGGAGGAAGCCAGTGCTAGGACACACCCTGCCTTCAGTTCAGTCACTGGCCAGAGAAGGTGGTGTAGCCCCAGTTGTGATGGATGCGAAGGAGCCTCACCTGGGGCTTGGGCATGGCATGTACACATGTGCAGTCACATACATGTCCGTGTGTGCCTCTTCTCCTTCATTCCCATCTACAACTTGAGCCACACTCATCAGACTTTAGCGCTATGTCCACATGACACTTACACCTTTTCTTCATTATCTATCCTTTCTCTCTTCCTGTTTACCACCTATATCCATTCTGTTCAGCCTTTGGCTAACTGTGCCCTTAATTTTAGTTTTCACATTTTTAATTGCCAAATTTCAAGCTTATTATTTTTATTCATTCCACTTGTCTGGTGAAATTCTCTACCTTGTCATATGCTTTCCCAGACACAATAATTATAGCTCTTTCAACAGCCCTTGTCTGAGGGTACCAGTGACTAAGCCTCTTGAGTCCGTTCCTGTTATCTGTCTTTTTCCTTCTGATGCTGTTTCTTGACATATTTGATGATATTTTAAAGCAAATTCTGAAATTATACACGGACCATTATACAGACAGGTTTTTGCCTCAACAAGAGAGTGGGGTGACATTACCACAAGGCAGCCAGAGACTGAGATGTTTCTGCAGAGCCTGTGGATCTGTTTTGGTATTAGATTCATTCCTAATCATGGGTTATATCTGGTAATCTGGTAATTTTACTAAAATCTATTGTCCTTCCTTGGTTTTGGGTTTTAAACTCCAAGTTTTATCTTTGCAGCACCTTGGGGTTATGTTTAGCATTATTCTGTTTCTTTTTTTAAAAGAATTTTTCTTCCTTTAAACTTCTTAGATGTTATACTGTATACTTTAAGAATACAAATGTACCAAAGCTTTGCAGAGAAATAATGTAAGTACGGGACCAATTTTTTTCTGTTCCTGGATTTATACTAAAACCTTAGATCTTAAATCCTGGCTGACTGGATGGCCCCACACTCCACTTTTTTCTTTTGTTTCCCCTTCCCTGTGTGATTTCTGTTTTGCTGGCTTCTCTGACATCTTGCAGTGGCCCTCTGCCAGTTCCATTCTGTGGAATTGTCATACTCTTCCTCTGAAGCATGAGCCAGCAAATATGCTTGAGAAGCCAGATACAGAATGTGAGCTTATTTTTTTTTTGCATTTTCTTTCTCTCAAGAATCTTACTGTCTATATCCCGAATGCTGTCATAGATATCTGAGGATTGGAGGTAAACCTTTTGGCACTGTGTCAGGCTGCTGCTTGTATTTGGTAATCGAACTGTTCCATGTCTAGTTGCTCCGTCACGAATGAAAGCAGGGAATAACTGCATAGTGAACGGAATTTATGATGAACCTTAGGAAGTCAGGCAGGTCATTTGGTAGATCCAGAAATGGAGCTAATATAGGGTGGTCATAAGGGAGGAAAAATCAGCAATGCAACAGAAGGAGAGAAATGCTGGGAAATAGATCAGAAGATGAATGTCTTCAGAAGACTCTACTTCACTATGACAAACATGAAGGGTGGGCAGTAAAATTTGGAAAAGTGGTCCAAGCACCTTGGAGAATGTAGCAGGGTTTGAGCTATTCATCTCTGCCACGATGGGAGAGGGTGAGAGGACTGAGAAACATCCTCTGAGTGGAAAGTTTGGACAGTCAAATATCCATTGCATGTATGATAGGAGAGCCCCAAGGAGTTTAATGGACAATCAAGAGGTGAACAGGGGTATATAACTGACACTGTTATATTTGTTATATTTGCAGAAGAACAGCACAGAAAGTGAGGAGTGGAAGAAGTTGGGGGGAGTCCAGATGGTTTTTCACGACCTTAAAGTCCCATCTTTGTACCTGTTCATCCTACTTGAGTCACATGGGTCTCACAATGTATGTAATTCCTTCCAAGAGTGAAAGGACTGTCTAGATTGGGGCCTACAAGAGTTTATAAAGAGAAGAAGCTCTCTAAGAATGCTATCTCTCAATGATTCCATTAAAATGGTCAATTGGTGTTTGTTCTTTTGGAACAATGGTTCAGGTCAGCAAGGCAGTTGCTTAGGGAATGTGTTTCTCAACAGAGCCAATTCACCACCTCACAGGCAGCAAAGTTGACCAGGGATCATTCACCTTGATAAATTCACCATCATTCAGGGCCTTATGGGTTCATAAAGATGATTTCAAAATCCCCCACCCCCCACCTGTCACTATCCCTGAGTGGGTGTCTTCTTTGCTGAGAAGATACTAAGATTTGTGATCACACAGGACTAGATAAAAGAACCAAATGCCTTTTGATTAAATTCTAGGTAGAAGCAGCCCTGTCATCCAACAGACTTCTGCTGATGTCAATACTATGTCGTCCATATAGGCTGCCTTGTCAAAGACTGCACAAATACACAGAACCTTTGAATAAATACATAGAGTTGGAATTACTGATTCAGGAAAATGATCAGAAATATGCACACAAATATTTATATGCACAAATGTTTGTTGCAAGTGCAATTTGTGAGTGCAACTGGAAAATAAGGAAAATGCCCTGGAGTGGAGGAATCAATGAAATAAATTGTCATACAGCCAAATAATGAACTAGCATGCAACGATTTAAATCATATTTGGTAACATAATTAATGATATGCAAAGCACAGGCAATCCATTCATCTTAAAAAGCAGATTGAAAAACAATGTGCCATCACTGAATGTGCATGTGTAAAGGGAGAGACTGGAGAATAATTCTCTTGAAATTTTAACCCCAGCCCATGGTGATGGCTTACATTTGTTTGAATTTTCTGTTTATTCCACAACAAATCTATTATGCTTATGCCTAAATATGTATTTATGCGTAGCATATCATAATGAGACCTGCAGATATAGAAAGTCTAAGATGGCAGTGTCCTAGCAAAGACCTTTAAGAGTTAGCAAACCTGGCTAAATTCATGACTACCAATCTCTAGATCTCGGATCTTAGATTTTAAAAAATTTTACCTCCCTTTGAGTTTGGTTTGTTCAAAATGAAGCCTACTAGGAACTCCCTTGCACAGATTTGTGAGCTAGAATGTAGAGTATCCAGCACATAATTAGTGTGCAAATAAGGGGAATGTTACTACCGTGAAGACAACAGGACTCCAGCTCTCTCTGAAGATGTAGTTTGTGATTCATAGTGAAGGATGCTGATTGGATGGATCAGAAGTTTCTTGGCTGCAGGGTGGAGACCCATGTAGTCTCTGGCTTGCTGGTTGCCTTTAAAGTCTTTCCCCTTAGACCTCAGCTAAAAGCTCTGCAGGTTCTTTTAAAAAAGATCCAAGAAGACCATCATTTATCCTTAGGACAAACAAGGAGGTCTCTGCTTGGAGATCTCTTTCTCTTTCCATTCTTGGGACAAACTCACTGATGGTCTTAAATAATGCTTTATTAGCATATTTAAAACACAGAAATGAGGAACTTTTTACTGTAAACCCTCGCAAGAGAATAGTACTGTCATCACTAGCCTAGGACTCACTGACACTTTCTTGAGGTTGGATTTTTTTAAGCAGTGTTTAAATTCCAGCTCTGCAGAATCCTCTTAGCTGATTTGGGGTGAGTCACTTCCTCTCTCTGGGCTTCTGCCAAGTCTCAGATTTCCCCACCTAGGAGGGCCTGTATGCCTCATTGTGTCCAACCTCCTCATTTTTTCAGATGAACAAATGGTCGTTCCACCCCCAACCCAGCGGCTCTGTGGCCTCATTGACCAGTCCTGGCCATCCTTGTGCTAGGGAGGGAGGAGGCAGCCCATGACTCATGGAAAGGACTTAAAATGAGCTCCTTTGCTCAGCCCTCTCTCCAGTGGAGTTGCTATGTGCTGGGGGAATTCACCAGAATGGAGTCTAACATCCCAAAGAATTGCTTTTTTGATTTTAGTTTTCTGTTACCAACCCTTGTTTTGCTAGTTATAGTTATGACAGTGATGTTTCAGTTCTTAACTCTACATAAGCAAATGCTGGATTTCTAGTTCTTATGCCAGTATTTCAAAGGCATTAATGTTACCCCATTTTAAGTGACTAGTGATTAGATTTAGAGATTTGGAGATGATTACCTGTCACACAGTTCATAGTGGGTTGTACACAGCAACTGATGACTATTAAAGTGTTTAGTAAGCTTGGGAAGCTTATTAAATCCCCTTGTTTCTTCCCAAGTGAACATGAAGTTTGGAGAAGGTGAGTTGCGAGTCCAAGTTAAACCTTCAGAATAGCAGTTCAAAGATTCAGACCTCTTGGATCTCCCAGAGGCAAGAGGCAACCTCTCTGTGATATCTTCGTCATGTGCTTTTTATTGTCCCTGGGCTGCCTCTGCCTCGCACTGGATTCCAACCCCTCTCTCGTGTTCATGTATCTTGGCATATCCTTCCATACATGCAATACTTTTGGGAATTTTGGTACAGATAAGATCCGGCCATCCGAAAAGCCACCTTCAGACTGAGCTCGGGAGCAGAGAGAGAGGAAGTCATAGATCTCAGCAGCCTTGGGAAGAGGAAGCTGCTCTTCTGAGTGCCACTGTAACAAGCTCCGGGTTTTGGCTTGTTTGGTTTTTCATGGGTTATCATTTCTCATCACCTTTCTTTCCCTCATCGCCTGTCTTTAGTAGTTACTCTCCATCTTTGTGGTCCCTGCATAGATAACTAAGGACAACCCTGACATGAGATTTGTCATAGTTTAGGTGAGACCCCATGTCCTGTTACAGTGTTTGTATATTTGGAGTTTATAGTATGCAGCAGGTGCTCAATATTTGCTGAGCAAATAAGTAAGTGAATGTACTGACTTCCATACATCCAGAGGAGGATTTATAGTGGCTAAAGAAGTCCAAAGAGGCTCAATCCTGTAAAGAGACCAGACATTGCTGCCAAACAGTCTTGACCTCAAGTGCTGGCTCTGACTTATTTTGAGCCTCCGTTTTTTCTTCTTTCTTAAAATGTAAGGGCTCTCAGCTATATATTTATTGGAAGGATTAAAATACCAACAGTGGGACTGGGGACTTAGCTCAGTGGAGTAACCGCCTGCCTGGCAAGCGCAAGGTCATGAGTTCAATCCCTGGTACCAATAAATAAATAAATATTATTGCCAGTGCCCGGCACTCTGAGCAAACCCTGGATATCCGTTGGCTCTTTGGTGACAGTGATGAAGACCCCTCCACTGTCCAGTCCGGGACTGAGTGGCAACGCCCATCGGGGGGATGGAGGACAGGGCGAGGCAGGACCTCCAGGCTTTCAGGAGCCGTATTCACAGGAGCGCTAATGTCACAAGTCAGCGACCTCCACCCAGCAGGTGTCTGAGTCACTCCTCTTTAGAGGGAGGAGGAAGGTGGGTTTCACTGGACCGTGAAATCTAAGAGTAGGCCAGAACGTGGGCTGGTTCTGTTGCTTTTCAAAACTGTGCTCTGCCCCAGGGACCTGCTCTGGCGAACAGCACTGTGTGGAGGAGGGAAGCAGGCAGGGCGGCTCCCTCTTCCTGGACCCCGGCGCCCTCTTGTGGACGCAGCCTGAGCGCCGGTCCGGACCCAGCAGAAACCCGTGCTTCCCACTAACCTCTGGGGTCCTGCTGCTTCTGAGAGCACGAGCTCTCGGGGAAGGAGGTCACAGTCTGGTCCTGTCGTGTTCTGTGATGAGTCTCGGGTGTGGTGACCTGTGATCTCTTGCTTAGCCACTTGGAATCCTAGGACAGATAACGCGCATGTTAGCCCTTTTCTCAAGATTCACATTGTAAAACTCCCTGAGCTTGCCTTGGAAAGATTCCTTTCTCTGCTGGGCGAATTTTCTAGAGTCCAAAAGAGGGAAGCTTTTATTTATTAGCTGTTATAGTCAAATAATAACACTACTGGCTCACAAATCTCTAAAATCTATATTTTACTCCTAAGGAGTTCATAAACTCAGCTGAGGGAAAAGGCTAAGCAGAAAATAATTGTTTTTAAGATTGCCATATGGCATTTAATCTTTTTAAATTGTTATTTTATTTTTAGTTGGTGCACAGTGCTTGTCATCTTTGTAGAGTACAGCCTAATGTTTTGATACAAACATACAATGTGTCATGATCAAATGAGAGTAATTATTTGATCTGATACTTATCATTTCTTTGTTCAAAACTCTTCCAGTTATTTTGTATTCCTCTAAGTTAGTCAGGAAGTGTGCACTTTATTATTTTCCTCTTTTAAGGAATTAAGGGCTCCAGTAACCACGAGGTCCTCAGGATACCTCGGGGTGGGATGTGACCACAGCAATCACATGATCAGGAGACCTCGGGGGTAAATGGGAATCTGCAGAATCTACTTCACCTCAAAAACAACAGTTAGGAGAACGTAACTTTTGTTGTAACCTTTGATCTGATACGACACCCCAAAATTACTCTAAGCAAATAATTTAGATGAACAGTTAAAAATTAAATTAAAACCATATGCAGAGAATATTGTTATTAATAGGATTTTGTAAAGAACACAGAAAGATAGAAATAATGGTAAACAGAATCATGTGAGCCAGACGGATTGTTATGCAGCCATTTAAAATTGGAATTAGGAAGACACTGACAGGTGGAGACATAGATGCAGTTATAATTCAAATACATGGGCAGAATACAAAGTTGCACATGTTTACACGTGAGCACAACAGAAGACACTGACACATTAAGACCATGCGATCTATGACATTAATGCCTTGTGCTAACATAAAAGTGAAGAGAAACTCAGCGTGATGAGGTAATCCCGGCACGCTGGGAGAGAGAGGCAGGAGGACCACAAGTTTGATTGAGCCCAGCTTGAATTACTTCGCAATTTAGATTTTTTTTTTAAAAAGATACATAAACACAAAGTGCTAGGGATCTAGCTCAGTGTGAAGGCCTTGGGTTCAATTGCTAGAATCATCTCTGAGAAAGAGGAAGAGAGAGAGAGTTTAATTTTTTATGACTTAAATTTTATATAAATATCTTAATCCTAGTACAATGTAAAACAATTTAAAATACAGCTTTTCTCAGCTATACAAGAATGGGTACCGAATGTGATGAGGTTTCTGAAAGGCAAGAGACCTCCCCGAATCTGGATGGTTTGTGCTCACGTCTCAGAGGTAGTGACACACTAAGGAGACACTGACAGGTAGAAAAGCCCTAGTGTCAGACTGTCTCAGTGGTTAGGAACAGATATTTTGGAGCCCAAAGGCTTAGACTGGAATCTGCATGTGTCTTGGTATTTGACCTTGGCCAAGTTATAAGTAGCTTATAAGGTTTAAGAACTCTTTGTGACTCAGTGTTCTTACTGGTAGTCAGAATACTAGAATCTATTCTGTACTTTTTAAAAATGGAAACTGCAGTTGTCAAAATTTAAGGTTTTGAATAGTATGTTCAACTATCATTTTCATCATCATCATTGTCACTCTCGTCACCATCCTTACCGTAGTTAGGTTAAGGTGAGAAGCGGGGAAGAGCTCTTTGGTAAGGACTGGGAAGGGTACAGGGACAAGTGAACATTATTTCTGAGCATCTTGATTTTATTGGAGTAAAGAACAGCAGATGATGTAATGTGGCAAAGCTGTGGAAGGGTGTAACTTGCCCATGTAGGGTTTGGATTTTATCCTACAAGAGCCTTTAAGGGTCATAGGGAAGACATGCAACAAGCATTATGTTTCATAAAGACAAGTTTATGACAATGGTCAAAACCTCAGAGACCCAGTTGGGGGACGGGAATTACCAAGAGATCATTTCTTCAGCATCTTCACCATAATCCATAAGGCAATAAATAAAACGGCATGTGGATTTTATACTCCCATTTCATGCTTGTGACACTGAAAAAGTTCAGCAAGCAAATAAAAGAAATTCAGCCGAATTTTATTGAGTTAGTTGACTCAGCAGCAGACAGGATTTTGGATTGCACAGCCATGAGTTCATTGTCTATTATGGTTTGCTTCATTTTTCACCAAGGCCATAAACCTAGCAGAAGATGGGCATGAGGAAGGAGAAGTCTGAGAGCTGAAAAATACCCAAAGTGCCTCTGTGTACCACAGAATGCTGCTGTCTCTTGGTTTTTGTTTTTGTTTTTTGTTTGTTTGTTTGAGTGTCCAACACAGAATGTCATCCACACAGTGTGGCATGTTCTACATCAGGGTGTCAGAGACTTATGCATGGCTTACCATGCAGGTAATCCAATAAGAAGCCAAGGGGATGGCAGGAGAAAGGGAACCCAAGATGCGAATCAGGGAGTTTGTACAACATAGATTTATATCAATCAGTGAAGATGTATCAGTCCTCCCCCATCCCAAGCCACAAGTAGTGTTCTGGGCACATTCATCGTAACTCTGAGTCCTGTGAGGTCATGAAAACTTTCTCTTCTGATTTTCAAGTATTGCTTAAAGCCTTCAAGTCATCAGAAGCAAAGTAGCATCTTTTCTCATGGCCCTTGATGCAGGTGACCTTTCAGAAGTTGAAAGACTCCAGGAAACCTTTTAAGATCAGCAGAGAACATAGTCCTAAAAGGAACTAAAGTCCACCTTGCTTAACTATGCCAAAAGTCCGCTACCCATGGTAAGCCAGCAGCCTGTATTTCCCATGGTGCCAGATAGCTTCATTAATGTTTTTCATTCTAAGTGGTTGTAACAGGAAGATAAAAAGCATCCTTGGACAGCTATTTATTGAGTATCTACTGTATCTAACCTTTGTCAGATGTTGCATAGAACAAGGAAGATAAGTTTTCTTAATTACTTAGCATGACAAACTCAACACTTGGCACCAGACTGAGTCTTGGTTATTGCTTGGCAAGAAAAAGGTAGTGACCAGAGAGCTGTAAGTTAATGAATTTGGTGGTGTGAATGCCTTGGTATCCCTCTGAGTTATAGGAGCTACTCTATGGGAGCCCAGAGTAAGGGTACCTCTAGTCCCCTGGGGAAGTAGATGCAGACCCTGGGGGCTTCTTGGAAGATGCCGCATTTGAGCTTAGTAGAATTTGGCTCAGGATTTTAGTGTCAGCACTATTGACATTTCTGAGCGGGATAATCCTCTGCTGAAGGCTGTCCTGTGTGCCTGAGAAAGGTGAGTGTCATGCCTGCCTTTACTAGTTCCTTGTTTTTTGCATTGGTATGCATTGAACCAATGCAGTGTATATGGCCTCACACATGCTAGGCAAATGCTGCACCACTGAGTTATACCTCCAATTTAAAAAAACCAAAGTGTTCCTAGACATTGTTCATGTCCCTGATACAGACGACAATATCACCCCCACCCTTGGACCCTATTGAAAACCACTGATTTAGCTCAGTGAAAGCAGGGAGAAGTCTCTAGAAAACATGAGAATGTAGCTTTGTCTGTATGTAGTAGAAAGTCCTGAATTTTGGCAGAAGGATTACGTTTCAGAGCAGTCGTCTGATGCTATGTGATGAAAAAGGCAGAGGCAAGAGCCAGTGAAGCTGTCCCCCCTCCACTCAACTTCTAACTGGAGAGGAGATCTTGGGCCAGTCACTGTCTTGATTCCTACTCAGGGTAGCCTGTCCACTACATAGCACAGTAATGCCCCAGATCTCCATGCAGGCTTCACCCAGAGAAGTTCCAGCTGCAATGCCATCATATTCTCTTATAGGGAACACAGTTCATGTGCCAGGAGACTGAACCCAAACCTGATCTTTGACTTTTTAAATGTAAGGCTGCATATGCAATTTTGGGAATCATGGGAGTTTTGGAACTAGAAGTGAACGGAGGATTCACTGGTCCATTATGATGTGATTGGGTGGTTAAGACAAGTGGGGAGGGGCTTAGTAAGTAAATATTTCCCATAAAGTTCCTCTGTTACTCTGCAGTGAATATGTGTGGTTTCCATCAATGGGAGAGCATTTTTATAATTACCCAAGGTACCAGTGCTGATGAATGCATGGTGTGGGATGGGTACTAAATGCACATTTTGTTCCATTCATTTTTTATGAATATACACAGTGGGAACATTAGCAATGGCAGGACAAAACTTGTGGGTCATAAGTAATTCATCAGCCAATTCTTGATGGTTTTATTTACATGAGAATAGTTATTTCTTCCTTAAAACAAGACATAACCTAGCAGAGAAAATTACAACTATCTTTTATTGAGCTATTACTATGGATTTTTCAAGTTCTCTACTGATTAGTGTCTACCTTATCAGCTTTCAACAACTCTAGAAAAGTTTCAACCTGCCTAAGGCCACACATCTAATAACTGATAGTTGTGGAACCTGAGGCCAATTGCAGAAACTGCCCCCAACCATCATACAGGCCAATGCTAGTTCTTTCCCTTTTTTTTGAGACACATTTTAAAGGTCCAGAAAATTTATTTACCTTTGAAGGTTATTTTAGACAAAGCTATGTTCTTAAATATAGCACCAGAATAATACGAAGGACCTGCAGATAGAGCCCCACTGTCAGATTTTCCATCCAGACGATAAATATTCTGTAGAAGTTTGCATACAGTGTACCCCTCGTCTTGGTTGCTCGTGGTTGACTGAATCAGCACCCCCATTTCCTATTCTTAGCCTGCGCATTAATGTGCATTATTCATGGTTATCGAGTTGGATAACTGTGTGTGAGTGCTTTCTATTTTTATGATAATTAAAGGGTTTAGAGAAAAATAAGTTTAACTGCTTATGTGCCCTGGAATAGCCTTGTAGTGTAGGGCAAAATGCTGAGAGAATGACAGGCATGGGCCCTGTCCATGGTGCTAGAGAAAGCTTGGGTTTCTGGGATCTCACCTCCAGACCAAGCTGAATAGGGAAGTCTTCACTTTCTCCCCTCCAGCTCTGTCCAAAACTCAGTTGTTTACCAAGTGTACTGGGTCAGGTAGAAAAGGGTAAAAGGAATTGGGCCTAAACCCCAGGAGTCATGGGTTTAACTCCTCAGCTTCAAGATCAAGTTAGGAAGTTAAAAGTACTGGAGAGACTAACAGCCCAGAGACCCTAGGCTGAGGCCAGCAAAAGTCCTTGAGCACCAGCTGTAGTACAAAACTCTTGTTTCTGTTGTATTGCTCAAGGTGTTTAGCAAGAAGTGAAGGAAACCCTCAACCTGTGCCTTCTGAGTATATTAGGTTTGTTGAAACTTAACTATGGAACTGATGGGGCCAGGACCCAGCCATTGATAAAGCTTGGGGTCTTAGTCTAGGTCTTGACAATTATAGCAGTCTTTCCCTCAGAGGGTTAATGTGAGAATCAAATAATTTAGTAAAATGAATGCATATGTGAGAATATTCAAGAAACACTGGTTGTATTTTCACCACAATAAGTTATTAAATTTCCATATATTCAAGGGCATTCTCTGCATCCTCTGAGCCAATGCTTCTTATTCATAGCTCTTAGAGAGTCAGCCTAAAGGGTCCTTCTTTAATGCTCACAACTTCTTGAGATGCAGTACATAATTTTTCAAATTTTCATGTGCATTTAGGTCACATGTGTGTCTTGTTACAATGCTTTCACTATTTAAGGTAAGGTCCCTGGATCAGCAGCCTTGGCAAACTTGTTAGAAATGTGAAATCTCAGCCCTGTCTCAGACCTGTTGGATTGGAATTTTTTCCACAGGTGATTTGCATGCACGTGAAAGATAAGGGATGCTATTAGGTGATATGCTCCAATTGAGGCATTTAATCATTCCTTGATTCATCCATCACTAATCCACTTTCCACTGTGATCATTTACTTCGTATCTAATATGGAGAAATTCTGCATCTTAGCACTCACTGGCAAGCATATGATCATATATATATATATATATATATATATATATATATATATATGAATGTAATCCTTGCAGGAACTCTACAAAGTAGATATTGCATTCTATAGATTAGTAAATGGAATTGACTACCCCTAGTGGCCTATAGAAGTGGTGGAAATTCTCCTAGTATTAGGACAAAAGATTAAATCTGTGTCTTATTACTATAAATATGCACTTTAACACCTTGTTACAGAGTAGTTACCAAAAGGACTTTAGGATCTGCATACATACACTCTCAGATGGCCTGCTTTCAACAGAAGAAGCAAATTCTTGCATAACATAGCTACATACTAATAGTACAGTGATTCATTTGTGAATATTTAGTTATGGGAGCTGATGTTTAACCAAGAGAGAACAAATCATTACCTGCACCCTTTCCCTAGGTCTTGCCCAGGGGATTGGTACAGATAACCATGGAGCCCCAGGTGCTGAGAAGTGGGATGGGTGGTAAGGTTCTATCTTGAGATGGGCCCTGTATGGGGAATGCATGCATGTGTGCACACACATAAATTATATACATATATATTTCACAGATATGGATTTCTTGCTAGACCACGAGCTGCTTGAAGACAAGTACAGCAGAGCCAAAAAACAGTGCCTGGCAGATGGTACCTGTGCTATCTGTTTTTGTTAGCTATGAAATAAATAGTTTCAGGGATGAGATCAATAACAGATCCTGTTTTTGTCCTATCAGTGAAGAAGCTGATGCTCAGCAAGAAAATATGCCTTTTCCCAGGCTATGGATCTTAAAACAGAAGCTGAAATCAATTCTCTGCCCTTCCAAAGCTGTACATTCATTGATGCTCACAGTGAACACCCAGTAGAAATGAATGACATTTTTTGTGTCCCCAGGAGCTCATCCCCCTACTACCCAATGGATGGAGAGTGGTCTGATCGGGTATGTGAGGCGAGGCCTGGGACCTGTGTGCTTCAGAACCTTTCAGGAAATCATGGCACTATGTCATGTTCAAAAGCCATGGGTTGGCCATTCATGGACTGCAGAGGGAAAGTACCAGCACCATGTTCGGGCCACTGCTGGTGTGGGGAGAGCCAGATGGAATCCTCTCTCTGTGAGTCAGTGCCATTTGCAGACTGTGGAGGGAGAGGACCAGGCCCCTGGGAGGAAATCCTAGAAACCATATCATTTTCATTCTTTTTTTGAGGGGGGTGGGTTTTTATTTTCTTTTGTTTTGTTTATGCTAACTTTGAAGGCAGGAGCAGCTATTAAAAACATAGCAAGACATACTGTAGAAGCCATTATGTATTTACCACTGGCTTGTTTTGATGTCCTTTATTGCATTCATTGTTTTGTTTTTATTGTTTCTTTTCTTTGCTGCTCTGCTCAATTTTTAATATGTCAGAAGGTGGCATCTGCAGCTGTTTTGGGGACAACAAATGTGTTGTGGCAACTATTGCTGATTCCATAAGGTTTGGAAGTCCTGTGCCACTTATTCCAGTTTATTTTGATTGATTTTATTGTTTTATAGAACATTTTCTTAAGGCTACAATATTCATTAGAATCAGGAAGAATTGACCTACTAAAGTATCCAAATCTAAAGAGGTTTGGAAATTGAATTTTGGTAGTAAGTGTGAATTTGAGGAGTAGGGTTGGATCCTCTAGCATGTATAAGATGACCCGAAATGCAATGTCCGTTCCAAAGAGTGATAAGACTAAACTACAAATGAACAGCAGTGATATCTGAAAAGTCATATGTATTTAGAAACTAACAAAAAAAGTCCCCAAATAATTGATAAGGGATATTTAAAAGTACAATTCAAATGAAAATAAAAATACGGCATGTAAGCCTGTGTGTGTGCCTGCTGAATTCTACTTTGTTTCCTGACCAGGAATTTCCCAGAGGTCAGTTCTGCTTTGGAAGAATGTAGTTAACTAAGACTGGTGGACTCAAAGACCAAGTCCAAAAAGCACCCAGCCCAGTTAGCAGAAAGACCACATGTGCTTGAGGAAACAGAACTGGGAAATACCGCACTTATTCCATGATGGCTTAGAGACAAAATCTGGCTATTCTTTTGGATTGGGCAGATCTGGGGGAGAATTTTTGGTCAAGATATGGCATGGAATGTGAAAGGGTGCTGGAGGTGCAAGAGGATCAAAAGAATAGGCAAGATTTGGTAGGAATGCAATTTATATTTAGATTATTAAAGTCTTATTTTACTAGTGCCTCACTTGTGTCTATTTCTCATCTTTTTTCTTGACTGACGTTGGTCCCAGAGACATGAAGAAGATCCTGGGCCTCTAAGATCCCCAGACATGTTGGAGATTCTGAGGTATATGTTCTTATTTGGGTAAGATGGTCCACAGAAGGAATCCCAGGAATGATATGGCAGCTCTAGTGAAGACAAGAAAACATAGCTTGTTTCAGGTTGTCTTATCTTTTGCAGACCTCACCTTCAATTGTAAAGGAAGTCTCAGACTTGGGGGAGAATCAGGACTTGCAGAACATGTCAGAATTCACAGAGATTCAGCAGTGTTTGCCAGCTGCTGCATTTTACCCGGTGTTACAGGGTAATTTGGTGTGGGAGGCTCATGAGACCCACCAACTAGAACACTCCCACTTGCTATCTCTTAGGAAAGAATGAAAGAGGGTGGAATCTGGAATAAGAGATCAAGCAAAGTAACTTCCTAGGAGGGAAGCAAGACTGAACAACATACACAGGGTGCCATGTAAGCAAAATGGCATCTCCTCTGAATTAGGATGGTCAACTTCACACAACACAGCCAGAAGTGCTGTTCTGTGGTCAGGTTCTCTGTGGGCTGTGTGTTTTCCAAATATGTAAAGAAATCAGAAACCCATCTCTTTACAGATTTCTGGGTTCAAATGTTGGACTACCCTAAGTACAGCTTTACCTACTCAGCCTGTATCCTACCAACTGCAGCTCTATTCTGTTAGCACATTGCTGCTTGTAACAAGCAGATACAACTGGCCAAGCACCAAATCATGGTAGATAGTTCATCGGACCTTGAGCTAGAGATCTCAGGAGTTTCTTTTGGGACCTAGTTTAATTCTTAGGTATAACAAAAATGTACATTTGTAGAAATCACAGTTTATGCTTGATCCAGATGGGAATTAACAAAACCTGGTGACTTCTGTCTGGGTGTAGTCATATGATGTCCTGACCCCAGGATGGAGGCACCCAAGTCCCATGGAAGTGTGGACACTGGTAAGTCATCTCCTGTCTTCTAGGGCTGTGGTATTCACCAGAGAGACCATAGCCAGCACTGAGATTAGGAGTAGAAGATGCCACATGGTACAGAAAGCATCAAGTACAAGGTAGCTGCCCTATAAGTGTTAATTTTCCCTTTTTTTCTGACTTCTGTGCTTTATCTGACTGCTTACACAAGATGCATAAGCTGAAGTAAAAATACAGAATTGAGATCCCCAGAGATACAGGTACTATATCTGTGGGGGCAGAAGTTAGTCCTGGGAACTTCTTTTCAAAAACCCTTGCTCCTCAAAGAGAAAACATAACATGAAGAGAACTAAGAAGCAGCTCTGCTTCACAGCTGAGTCTCAGGGTCTGGTGGAAAGCCAACCCAGGAGCACCTGCCCCAAATGAGCAGTGAATCCATGTGCTGGCTGCTTGTCAGAGCATCTCACTGATCATGTGTCTTGCACCACAGGTGAGGAGACATGTGGGCTCTTGATCTTCTGTGCTTAGATGAGAGGCAGCAGAACCAAGCCCAAACTTCTCTGGACATGCAGGTAAGGACACCTCAGCAGAGACAAAAATGCAAGCATGAAGGATCCTCAGGAGGGTCCAGTAATGAGGAACTGAGGTGGATTTTGGAGATTTCCCTAAGAGTGTGGAGGACAGTTTTTCCAAATCCCAGGGCATATTTTGAGGGCATCTCTGCAAATATTCCTCATGTGATGTGGGAAAACATGTAAATTTGTGTGTCTCAGTTTGCTTAACTCTCAAAGTGAAACCAGCCAAAACAGGAAAAGTGCAGACTATGAATTCCTGGAAGGTCTGTGGCCCTGTATAATCCTGGTTCCTGATTCATAAGAGCAATCAGGAGCCCTTGCCAGTCATCCTGGTCATCTGTGAATATTAAGAATTGGCCAGCTATGGTTGTATTTTTGTGCACAATATCAAAGGGTCTCAGACTAAGACTGCCATTCAGGTGGTCATCTATGAAAAAGAGATAGTAGGATGGCAAAAACTACTTCTGTAGTCCATTTTTGAAGCTGGAGGATTTACTGGTTCTATCATTTTTTGATGCTCCAACCAAGTCATACCTTGTCTGCAAAGTCAGCAGGAGATCAAGCAGCATTATGCCACTGGTTTGGTCAACACGAAAGAACAAGAATTCTTCTACGTCATGGCCAGACAGACACAGAGTCATTTAGGCACTAAAGCTTGTTTGTCTTCCCTAAGGACTCAGCCTAGAGAGGGGTCTGAAATTTACTAATTGACTAACTCAAGGACAGAGAAACGGTTAACATATTTTAGCCAGGGTATGTTCTGTGAATGTCACTGACTTAAAGAAAGAGTGCCCACTTTTCATGACCAGTTTCTTAAGTAGCATAGTTTTGATACTGGTCAAAGACAGAATATGCTCACACTTACCCCAAGGTTATCATTTCTAGTTGCAGTGCCACTTGACTGTCTCTGGGCTGCCAAGTCTTCAGGCAATGATTGATCCTTGAGACATTTTTTAAACCAAGTAGCACACATATGCATATCACTTGTTATGAGGCATTATAAATGAGCTACATATGTTATAGTTCAATTTATAATCATATCTACTTTACTTGATTGTGAAGATAAAGTGAAGTAATATATTGTATTATATCAGGGGTGGAGAATAAAGTCACTAACTATGGATATGGTGGCTAGTAAATTGTAGGAGTAGGGGCAGAATACAGTCTACTGATCCCAAAACTGCTACTGAAATTGGGCATTTAAGAATGGAAAGCAACTATCACAATGTAAAGGTGAGTGATCTTGGAAGGGCCACTTGCTTTCTTTAAGTTTATTACATGCTGTAGGGCCAAGATTGAGAACTGTTTCAGGGAGTGTTTATAAGATCAATAGAGAAATGATAACTTGCTATGACCTCTAAGGTGACGACAAACCCATACTCTGAGGATTGTAGTGAAAACTTTGTTTCCAGAATGGTCTGCTGTCACCTTTGGTCTTTCAGCAAACACCAAAACACAAGTGAAAGATTCATCGGTTTAGATTTAACAAATAGCCTCTCCGTACCTTGAGTAAATGTTGTGGAAATCGTCTTACAAACATAATATTCCAGCTGGGTTTGAAAAAGTGGCTTTTCATGGGGCCAAAGTTTAGCCAGGATATGTGTCTTTCTCCCTGTGTAGCAAGCTCTACCTCTCTCCAAGAAGAGGAGTAAACACTGACTGCTCACTTTAGATGTTTCTTCATGAAGCAAAATTCCCCTAATCCTGTTAACCATCCTTCACTCAATGTGTATTTCTGGATTTAATTACATCAATTTACTTTGATCACTTTGTGCTTTTAAAAAATTTTTTTATTTTAAAGAGAATAAAACAAAAGAGAACAGAACAAAGCAAATCAGAACAGATCAGAAAGGAACAAAACAGAGCAGAGCAATGCAAGCAACACAGGACTTCACAACCAGACATTAACAGTTGCTACAATAATGTCTCTTTTCTTCAAAATGGTTGAGCATACCTTCACACCCAATAATATCAAACATAAAATATAGTATAAAACCATTCAAAAGAATGAAAGCATTGCAGGACTTCAAAACCAAATAATAGTAAATAAACAATGGCTACTATAATATCTCATTTTCCTCAAAAAATTTGTCTACACCATCACACATAATAAAATCAAATAAACCACAACAGGATAGAACCAATCAAAACAGAAGAACAAAAGCATGGTAGGACTTCAAAGCAAGATGATAGTAAATCAGCAATGGCTACCATAATGTCTTGTTTTCTTCAACATAGCTATTCATACCATCACACATTAATAAAATCAAACAAAACAGAGTAAAACCAATCAAACAAATGAATAAAAGCATTATAAGTCTTCAAAGCAATATAATAGGAAACCATAATTACCATAATATATCCCATTATATTCAAAATAGCTGCCCCTACTATCTGACGGCATAAAATCCAACAAAACAAGACAGAACAAAGTCAAATCTAACAAAATTGTGTAAACAATGCAAGAGTTCAAGATAAGACAATAAGAAATTGACAGTAGTTTCCACCTTTCCCTCCCAAGTATTTCCTCCCCTTTGCTCTTACATTAACTATTTTACTTTTGTATCCCATTAACTCCTTCTGTTTCTTATGCTAGGGTTCATATGAATGAGTTCGAACTGTTTTGGCCATTAACATGATCTCCAGTTGCATCCATTTACCTACAGTAGCCTTGAGATTATTCTACTTTATAGCTGGGTAGCTTTCCACTGCATGAAAATGGCATGTCTTTCTTACTTTCTTATTCATTCTGCGGTTGATGGGCAAGTTACTCTTTCTTTCTTTCTTTCTTTCTTTCTTTCTTTCTTTCTTTCTTTCTTTCTTTCTTTCTTTCTTTCTTCCTTCCTTCCTTCCTTCCTTCCTTCCTTCTTTCTTTCTTTCTTTCTTTCTTTCTTCTTTCTTTTCTTTTCTTTCTTTTTTTGTCTTCTGTCACATGAAACAATTGTTTTCTCTCCTTTGATTTTCAGTCTATGAATTTCCTTTCCAGTTAAATGTGTTTCTTGTATACAGTTATCGATAGATCTTGTTTCTTGATCCACTCTCCCTTGTTTCTTTTTATTGCTAACCTGAGGCCACCTACATTAATGGTTACAACCAGCAGACATTGGTTTGTCTCTGCCCTGCTGCCCTCCTGTTGTTGGCCCTCCACTTTTCCCCTTCATTCAATTGCCTCTCTTGTTTGGTGATCCTCCTCTGCTGCTGTTCCTGGAAACATGGTCATTGTTATCTCTCTCTAGAATATCCTTTAGCACTCTCTGTAGGGTTGGTTTGGTAGTCATGAATTCCTTCAGTTGTTCTTTATCATGGAAGTATCTTATTTTTCAATCAATTTTGAAAAATAGTTTTTCAGAGTAGATCAATCTGGTTTGGAAGTTTTCTTTCAGGGTTTGAAACACTTCACTCCAAACTCTTGACTTGATGGTTTGTGTTGATAGGTCTGCTTTGATTCTGGTTGGTTTTCCTTTATAGATGATCTGTCTCTTTTCTCTAACAGTTTTTAATATTCTTTCCTTGAGCTGAATTTCTGGGATCTTGATTATTATATGTCTGGGTGTAGATTTACTTTGGTTATGGCTAGTGGGAGTCCTATATGCCTCACTTATCTGCATGCCAGGTCCATTTCCCATGTTTGGGAAGTTTTCTTCCATTACTTTTGTGAATATTCTTTTAATTTCATTTGTGCTGACCCCTGCTTCTTCATCTACACCTATCACTCTTAAATTATGTTTCTTTGCATCATCTTGCAGCCATTGAGTTGTTATTTCCTGATTCTGTGTTATTTTTAAGAGATCTTTCCTTTCACAATCACTAGCTGCAATTCTATCTTCAAGGTTTGAAAGTCTATCTTCAGTCTCTTTTAAGTGGTTTTGCCAGCTTTCAATTGAATTTTTAATTTCCTGCATTTCTCTTAGAATTTGTTTCATGCATTGTAATTCCTTTCTACATTCATTCAGGGTTTCCACCATTTTTCTCTGCTCCTCTTTATTGTCTGTGTCTTCTTTAGACTGGCTGAACAATTCTTTCAGTATGTTTGTGATTTCTTCTTTTACCTGAGACATTATTTCTGATTTGACTGTTTTTACAACCTCATGAAGTTGTTTCCTTACTTCAGTTGCTATCCTCTCAGAGATTTCAGGTGTGTGACTTCCGTTTTCTTCCATGACTGTATCTCCCAGTCTTATTCTGTGTGGGCTGGAGGTCTGAGTTTGCCTTTTGCTCCTTTGTCTTGACATTCTCCTGGGTTCCTCCCAACAAGCTGGTTGTGGGGTCCCAGGCACTTCCCATGTTGGCTGCCCCTAGGCAGTATAGGGGGATGGGACAGGCACCTGGGTTCCTCTAATTCCAGATTTACAGGGAGGTAGCAGGCTGTGGAGCAGGTTTCTCCGGACCTATGCAGCTGCTCTGTGCCTTTGCTGATGATCAGGGGTGCCTGGAGGTGGGGCTGCTTCTCTCAGCCTGTGTGTCTACAATGGGACTCCCACGATGGTGGCAGACACACAGGAGTGTGTTTGTCTGATGGCTAGTGGATGATGCTACCTGAGGGATCCAAGGGCCTCCAGTGGTAGCCTATGGATGCACAGGGCTTCTCTGGCTGTGTGTGTCCCTGCTCCTGCTGGCTGCCTGCAGGAAGGAGCCTTCTGGTGGCAGCTCCCAAGGGTGAAGGCGGATCTGCTGGTTCTCTCTGCCTATGCTGGCCACCTGCAGAACCGCCTTTTGGTGGTGGCGCACAGCAGGCAGAGGCAGATGTCCGGGTTCTCTTGGCCTGCTCTGGGCATGCAGAGGAAAGGGCCTTCCAGTCATTACTTTGATCACTTTGAGGTAAAGTAACTGGATATTAGATGCTTGGAAACCATATTACAATGACCTCTATTAACTTCCCTACTATAACAATATACACTTTTTATTGGTTTCAGGACATTCTTATATCTCCATTTTTTTCAGATCATTTTCTTTATTAGTACATGTTTGCAGTACATAATGTTTATGTTTCTTCTGGGAAGTTGTTACATGTACATAGTACATATTTTCATGGAAGAAGTCATATGGTAGATTTAATTTCCTGTCTTTTTTATGCTTACTCCACAAGATAGGTATTTTTCCATGTTGCTCTAGAGTTTTCTTAACTCATTTAAAAACAGTATTCAGTTCATTGAGTGTATATACTATATAATTTATATACCCATTTTCTTGTTATTGATTATTTAAGGATCTTTTCAATTTTTTCCTATTAAAAATTGTGCTTCAGGATATATATTTATACATAGAGGTTACTTGTGTTTCTCAGATATAGAATCCTTGGGCCCAGTTCCCAGCAGTGAGTTACTGAGTTAAGGTGTATGAATATTTTCATGGCTCTGCAAGTACATTGCCAAATTGCTTCCAAAATATTCATTACAATTAAGAGACTGGGAGATACTTTTTCCCATCCCTTCCAGCAATATTGTATATTTTTCTCATTTAACTGGAGGTATGTCAGTGAGAAAAAGCAGTCTCATTGTTTGGATTTGGATTTCTTTGTTCATCAGTGAGGTTTGCTGTTTATACTTTTTATGCTTCCTGTGCTTTTCTTTTTGTGTGGGAACTTCTAAGTGGTATTCAGTAGAGCTGAAGATTTAAACACAGAGTAGTCTGTTTGATTGTACAGATTTAGGGCACTTGTAGTAGAGAAAAGATTCAGTTCTCATCTCTGCTGTGAGCAAGATTTTGGGAACTGATTAGCTACAGAGACCAAGAAGAGTGTGGCGACAAAAGTTTGTAGAGAGTGGTATGTTTAATTGAAATGTACATCGCAGCAGAAAAGAAAGCCTCACAAGGAGTTAGATAGGAGCTTCTATTTGAAGTGGCAGGTCTCCCTCTAACTTGGGTGGGTAACAGGGACAGCCATTAGTTTACTGTCTTGGTTGTCCACTGGACATCCCTGTCCAATGTTCATTACTGGAGCATGAATGTTGCCTCTATTGCTGAGGTATAGGACCTGTCATCAGGAATCAAGACTTTGTGGATAAGACTGATCTCCACAAAGTTAATGCAATAGATGGCAGCATCAGCTGTGTCAAGTGGTCAGAGTTTCGCACAGTGTTTGTCACACGGCACACTCTCAATATGGACTTGTGAAATTAATCAACAGGTTAACTAATAGCTGGTTGGTTGTCTAACATGCATGCAAAATTCAATATCCTGGAGCTGGATATTTATGAAGGGTAAGAAGAAACCAAGTATATTGGAATCAAGCAAGAGGGTCAGTGATGTGATCTTGGTAAGACACTTCTTTGTCACTCAGGCAATCCCTGCAGTAGATGACACAGGATGTGCACTAGCTGAGATCACAAGTTCTCCAGTGAAAGGAAAGCAGAGTAGCTGATACGGGCAATGTCAGTTCAGTCGGCATGCCCTCTCTTTTCTCTCTTATTTCTCAGCAAGAATCCCATCTATACTTATGGAGTTAATTGGAAGAGCCATCATGTTATTTTGAATCCACAATCTATGCACACTAGAGTCGATTGTTACATAGCCAATCACCCCAAAACCTCATACTTTATGAATGGATGAACCTAAGTCCAGAGAATTCTGATGCTCTATGCTACGGCATGAATTAGGAGGAAAATCAGGGCTTGTACCTCCAAATCTTCTATTCCCTAGTCTGGAGCTTTTCTTTCTGAGACTCATCAGACCATGAAGTGCCAAGCTGACCCTAAATGACATCCCTTCATATTATGTTGCCTGCCCTCCTCTGAAAACTCGATTTATTATCTGCATTGGCCTCAGAGTCTCTCTCAGGGAGCACTGTGATATGTGATGCACAAAACAGTCTTACTCATTTATGGTCCAAAGAAAAGGAGTTTGCCTTGGTGACTCTGATACAATTTTACACTTATGCTTTTTCTTAACTGTACCCTGCATTCCTTAAGTCTGCAGTTGATGAGCCCGCTGATGAAAGAAGATTTGTATACTTGTTTGTACCTCAATCATTTCTCCATCTGTCAAATGAGGACTCTGGACAAGATGCTCCAAGTCCCTTCTCAGCTGTGAAATGGAACTTTCTGTTATCTTCTTGGTGACAGTATTAGTTGCTCATACTTCACTGAGAGCAAAGCTTTCCCTTTTCCCTGTGGAGGGCATATGTCAGGCTGGTGTTCAACACTAATGCAAAGTGTGCACTGGCTCTAAAGCCAGCCCTCACCCTCCCTGCATCCACATCCCAACAGAAATGTCTCAGAGTGAGAGGTCATGTATCAGGTTCTTGTTCCAGGCACAGTAAGAGGGACAGTGGTCCTCTTAGATGAGATGGTCCCAATTTAAGGGACTGTGCTGATGGCCAGGTAGACAAAGAAACAAGAAACTGGGGTGCACCATAAAAACTAACTCTCTGACTCCATTTATTGCTAATGGCACAGGTAGGAATCTACACGTTAATGTGGTTGGAAATTGCATGCAAAGGGTCTTGTATTTATCTAGGAAAATACATCCTGTCTGAAAAAGTTTTGCTGGTGGAGGAATATTCAGTGGTATAAGGAACAAAATTTTCCAGGTGCTCAGTCTCTGACTTGGTAAAAGGAAGCTCAGATAAAAGGAAGTTCAGTGAGATGACAGGAGCATTGCCTTTGGGGTCAAGACAACTGGACTTTTGACCTTACAATTCACTGGGTCTTGGTCTGGACAGTCTATGTAATGTCTCTACTTTCCCAGCTTGAAATTAGGAATTATATATCTTAGAGACATTCTAAGGGTTAAATTCAATGAGTGTTAAAATAAACAGAATAGTTGGCACCTGGTAGATGTGCCAGAAATATTTAGGAAAAAATTGGGTTTTGAAAGGATAGTCGTCATGACCCATGCTTATGCTGTGAGCAAACCTATAATATGTCATCAGAAGGGCAGTAACACCCAAATAATTTATATTTATTAAGCATCTTTGGTTTGTGGAGTGATGGGCTCTATGCTGGAGCTTGTAGTGCCAGGAGTTGAACCAGTTGCCTGTGCGCATTAAGCAAATGCTCTACCGCTGAGCCGCATTTTAAATATTGACAGACCAAAGGGCCTACCATCCCAAGTACTGGGCATGGTTTCTAGGGAGGTGTTTATCATTCATGCTGAGGAATTCACATTTTGAGAAGCAAGACTGGATCTCAAATGCCAAATAATTACATTCCTCTACATTATCAAGAAAACTTACTTTTATAACTAGGCAGCAATAATCTCGACTGAGAATAACAAATAGTGTCTTCTGGCATCACCCAACTACAGGCAGCTTTCAGACTATGAGTGGTTTATTGTCAATATGCTTAGGGCAAAGCCACCCAAGTAACCATAGTTAACAAAAGTACTCTTTGAGTTACTCTTCAGGACCCTTGATAAGAGTGCAGATTTCCTGTTTGTACATTTGAGATTGTAACTGGGTTTGGGTCGACGCTAAGGACAGGGCTGTCTCAAGCTTGTTCTATATCCCAGGAAGCTTGTGGAGCTTGAAGCAGCGCAGTTGTTCAATATATACTTGTGGAATGATCGTGCCATGCATGAGTTGAAAGTCAGTCATTTGTGCATCCATATCATAAGTGTGGACTGAGATCTTCCATCTGTTGAGCCTTTGGGAGGATATAAAGTTGAATCAGGTGTGGATGGCATAAGACCTATTAGAGAAGTCAAGACCTGCCAAGTGCAGGGAGGAAAATAAAGAGACCTGGAAGAAGAACTGACAGATTCATATCTTAAAAGAGAGGTTGTTCTTGGATGTGATAAGGAGATAAAGCACAGCACGGTGGCAGTTGAATTGGGTTGTAATGTGTTCACAAGATATTCTTGATTGATAGTTTTCCTATGCTAGCTCACAAATGCTGACCCAAACACAGTCAAGTAAGTACATAAGCTTCCTTTTTATAAGTAAAGGTAGCTGATGTTAGGCAACTTGTCCAAGAGCATGGGATGGGTGACATTTGAACCAAGATTTAGCTGTCTCCTTTGCAAGTACCCTCTTAGAGCTCCATTTCTTCTGTTTATTTTGACTGGTTAATATTACAATGGAGAGTGAGAATAGGCCAAAGCAGAGAGGCAAGAATGGCAAGATTCTCTCATTGGTGTGGAACACTGGTGTTTGGTGAAGGCTGAGCATGCAGGTAATAGAGTACTGCACGCTGGTCCAGAGAAGATATTTGAGGCCAAACTGGAGGGTTTGAAACAGATCCTGTAGGAAAGAGGAGCCATTTATGCTGGTGAAAGAAGAATGGCCATAACTGTATTATAGTACACTCACTGAACAGGGAGACTGATTTGGAGAATGTGCACTTACTCAAGACAAAATGAGACCTGGGAAAAAGTAGCAAGGAGAACTGAGAGAGCAAGTAGCAAAGGCTTTCCTGTATAGAGGAAGATTGGATTAAGGTGGAATGAGGACAGTTCATTCTGGAGGGAAAACATAGTGTAAGGATGGTTTCTAGTAGCCTAAAGATTATTAAATGCCATCAATTCCATTAAATTAGGTTTTTCAGGTGACAAGAAAGATGAGGAGGCAAACCCACACAACTCTCACTGGCACATGAATGCAACGGGTCTCACATGAATGCAACGGGTGACACATATATACCCACATGCAGAAGGCTTACTCATGCACACAAAGTTCGCTCACATGCCTACCATTGACTGACAACATGCTTTCACACACGATACATGCTGCCATGCAAACATAGTGCTCATTTGGATGTGCGCATTTCACTTATGCACAGACATGCATGATACTCACACATGTGCTCAGCACACTTGCACAAGAAGGGACTATCACTGATTCAGTGTATGTTCCCATCATGCCAAAGACACATTGTGAATGAATTCAGTGACATGGAAAAATGGGTGTGTAGAATTAAAGAGGAGCTGAGATTGATTGCTCAAAGTGATCTGTGTGTTCTCTCTACTGACAGCAAAAAAGATTCAACTAGTGGATTAATGAAGCAACTGTGGTACAAGGCACTAGACACTTCATTGGGCAGCTTTAGAGTCTTGAGCTCAGAGTGGCTGAGGAACACATTCAAGTTCACACAGCTATGAAGGAGCAGAGCCTGGGCTGATTGTTCCAATTTTGTCAGTTTCTTTATGAAGTGGAATTTATTGCTCATAAGATTGTTGTAAAAGTGAAATAATGCTTATACATTCCAGGATAGGAGCTAGTATCTTGTATGTTTTCTGTGCATGAAAATATTCTTAATTTGCTGCATAAACTGGCATAGAATGTTAGAATCAGTGACCACACATTAATCTTGTAACCTGACTTGTTTGCTTTGCAAATGATGACCTGAAGCTAATAGATGAGAGTGGAGACTGCTCTGGTTTTAAAGGTTTTATAATAAAACAAAATAAAAATGAAAAGCAAAATAATGAATACTCTTGTTATTTTATTCATTTAACTAATTATTAGTTTTGTGAAATATGCAAATTTTACCACATCATGGGATGCTGTTTTTGTTGCGTTTCCATTGCTTGGGAAAAAATATCTGACAACATGTACAACTTAAAGGAGAGGTTTGTTTTGGACCACAGTTTTAAGGTTTCAGTCCATAGTCAGCATGCAGAAATATCATGGTGGGAGGACATGGTGATGGAAAGTTGCCCACTTCCTGGCAGCCAGAAAGCCGGGAGTGACTGAAGAGCCAGAAAGAGAGGAAGGGGCGAGGGGCAGGATGGACTCTTTCAGGTTATGCCCTGGTGACCTATTTCCCTCCAACAAGTCCCTAACAGTATGAACTCATCAATATATTAATCCAATGATGAGATTGGTACCCTGTGATTCAGTTACCTTTTTAGACGCTCTAGATTCAAACTCTGAACAATTTTGCATAGGGAATCAAGTCATCAATGCATGAGATGCTTAATATTTAAACTGTAACAGATACCCAGGTAACTGATTAGTCATTATTTCTGGGAATGTATGGGGGTGGTACTTAAAAGAGGCTAGTATTTCATTTGGTGGGCTGAGTGAACCGGTCAGCCCTTCCCAATGTCAGTGGGCAGCATCCGGTCTTTTTGAATAGGACAAAAGATGGGGAAAGGCTGTCTTCCCTCTCTCTGCCTGACAACTTGAACTGAGACCTTGATATTCTCCTACCCTCCATTGGTTCTGATTTTTGTGCTTTTGGACTTGGGCTGGAATTTACAACACTGGCCCTGCAGATCTTTAAATGACATCGCTAGCTCTTCTAAATCTCCACTTTACGTGGGACTTCTTGGTCTTCATAATTACATTAGCCAACACCTTGAAATCATTGCATACAATATATCTTCATTTTTTCTAGTGGTTATGTTTCTCTGCAGAGCCCTAACACAGGTGTGTGTGCATTATGTGAGGGATGCTGTGCTCTGTACTGGGCAATACAGTAGTGACAATAAAGATTTCCCCTATCTTTATACATCAAAAATGGGCTGTAATTAATGTCATAGATTCCTTAAAGAAAACAGATACTTATAGTTTTCTGAAAATATCAGTGCATAGACAGAGGAAGACATTTTTCAGGAAAATAACTTTGAATGTTGCTCTGATGGATTAAAAATATCAGTGAGCACAAAGAACAGAAGACAAATAATTCAAAACAGTCAAATAGGAAATGCAAAGAGTCTGAGATATATTCAAGAGACAAAGTTCATGGTAGTTAGAGCATCAAATAACTGGCTGTTTTTCATTTTTAAAGAATTACATAGTTTATTAGAACTTATTTTTAGAACATTTATAAATTCACAACAAAACACAGAAGAAGGGACAGAAATGTCCCAAATATCCTTTGGCTCCACACATCCTTAGCCTCTCCTATGTCATCCCTCAAAGAGGCACATTTGCCACAATTGTTGGATGTATACTGTCATCATTATCAGCCAATGCATGTCATTTGCTGTAAGATACATTCTATTATTTGCATAAATAAGTAGTGATAGGAGCCACAGTTACAGTGTCCTACAGAGCTGTCTAATCACAGAAAGTGTTATTCTTTTCCCTCTCTTCCTCTTAGTCCTCATTTTTCTCTTTTTTTTCTCCTTTCCCTGTGATGAGAGAAATCCTCCAAATTGGCAAAGCTTATATGGTGCATACAGTAACCTACTTTGTGCAAGGAGAGATGGTTCGATGTTAGAACAGATTTATATGAGCTAGCAACTAATCTGACCAGCTGCTCATAGATACTTTATGGAAGGAGAAGAATTGGAAGATTAAAAATAAGGAATTCTGAAGCAGAGGGAGGTAGTTCTGTGTAAGTAGAAGAACTATAAAGATATCAATGTTGTTTATTAATCTCAAGAAGAGATTATACGTTATAGATGAGGCAAACAATTTGATCAGTTGACATAAGCTGGCCTCTGTTACTGGTCACCCTGTTGTTAACCTGAGAAACACATGAATGAGTGACTATGGTGACAAAATTCATTTGTGTACTGTACAACCTTGGCTCCCATTATGAAGATTATTTTAACTATTTTGAATCTCTGACTTATAGACCATACCTGAGCCCCTGAGATGATATCATTATGCCAGATAAGCTGGATATATCGAACCATCTCTCCTTCCACAAAGTAGGTTACTGTGTGCACCATCCAAGCTTTGTCAATTTGGAGGATTTTTCTCATCCCAACTGGATACATTGGGGCTCCTTTCATGATGGATTGGCCCGTGAGTCATTCTGATGGTAACAGATATATATTCTGGAAAAGAGTTTACCTTTCCTATGGGTTTTAGCCAGAAGCCCTATTCAAGACCTTACTTAAAGTTTGATCCACTGTCATTGGAAAAACATAATACCTTTTAGACAAGAGTACTGGTTTTATGTCATAAGAGAAGCAGTGATCATAAAATACACAAATCATATGGCATGCCTTTGTACCAGGTGCTGCCTGTGGGGTAAAGCTTAGAGCAGCATACTGATGCCTCGGTTGAAATCTTGGCTGAGAAGCAACATCATAAGTGAATCTGGATCCAGGGTCCAAGTTTCAAGGGATGCACTGAGTTAAGGACATTGCATATTGGAAAAGTACACTTAGGTCTTGGGATACAGAGGTAGAAGCCAATGTGGCCCCAGTTAACCCCAAATAACCCATTGGCAAAATTGTGTGTATTGACCCCATAACTCTGGGCTTTGCAGAATTAGATGTCCTAACTGCCAAAGGGGACTGCAGGAACAATGTTCTGTTGAAGTGTAAACTACAGCTTCCATTTGGAAATTTCAGGCTGCTTTTGTCCTGACTGGCAGGTAAGGAAAGAAGCAGCCTCTTAGAAGAAGGGATTAGTCCTGATCCTCTAGCAGGAGATACTGATCTATAGAACAATCTGGAAGGAAGAGAGCTGGTAATGAGAAGTTTGCTTGGCTTCCTTTTAGAACTTCTTTGCTGAATTGTGATGATAAATGGACAAGTGTAATGAGCCATATCAGATCACTCAGAAGTCTGAGTGGCTCCACCAGCTGAGCCACAAGGAGTTTTAGAGTTAGGAGGTGAAGATAATGAGGATCAATAACAAACACTGGAAGGAGGCAGCAGTGAGTGCCAGTGGTCTTGGTTGAAAAGATTTCATTCTACTGACCTTCATTTTCCAAGTTGTTTCCATGAAAATAGGTCCATTAAAATCACAGAACAGACATTGTATGAATTTGTACGAAGAATATTCTGTTTTCCCACATTCACTAGAGGTGTGGCTCTCCATTTCACCTGAACTTGGTTGCCTGGGTGTCAGATATTGTGATGAGTCACCTGTGTCCTCATATCTCCTTCAGTTGTCCCTCTGGTTCATCATGCTTTCTTTCTCTTTCCCAGGAATACCAGTTCTTGGAACACTTTCTAAGAAAGATTCAGCCAGTAAACTCAACCTGAGAATCTGCTTCATGAAGAACCCAGTTAAGAACACCCTTTGCCCAATATTTCCTAGAATACAGCATGTGCAATTGCATGTTTCGTAAGTACTTTCAAGAAGTTATGTTACACTTAGGTCTTTATATGTAGCTTATGGAAACTCTGCCAGTGGATAATGGAAAGTGTGTATCTCATCACAGTGCTCCTACTTTCTAGAACATTTCAATGTGGAATGAGTGAATGAATTAGTGATTTACAGGTTCTGAACCTCAACTGAAATAACTGTAGATAAAACGACTTGCACACTGTGAAACACAGGTGCACATGGGTTGATGCAGAAGCCTGAAACTGCGGGGATATTTCTAAGAATTCTGGAATTCCTAAGCAGTCTCAGTTTTCAAGGTAACATGAAGGAATGAGAAAGTGAAATATTGTGTTTCACAAGGAATGAGGGAGAGGCAGACCTTTGTTTGAAGATAAGGAAAATTATTTTGTCCCACACTTGTGATAAACACTTTAGGAAAGACTTGGCATCATGGGGTCAGAGGAACTTAGAGGATGGAACGAGGGGAGAATAGCAGGAATCTAGCTCAGCAGAGAGAGATGAGTCCCAGGGAACATTGCTTCCACCTAGAGAAGCTCGTAGTAATCATAGGAATTGACTGTCGCACTTAGCCTTCCCCCCAGGGTAACGTCAATGTAGAGGAGGAAAGGACTGCTCTGACTGTTTGGAAGCAGATTGGCCATACGTTATAACAAATAGCCTGCATGAGTTCCAAGTCCTCAGCCTAGGAATGAGGAGGAGAGCATGTTAGCACCTGTCCATCCTCTCTCCATTCCATTGCTCTTTTAGGGGAGTGTTCATTCTCTCTTTATAGGTACCTTCCATATTTTGCTTGATGGTATTGCTTTTAAAATAGCCTTTAAGCCTGAATACTCATGATATTTCTACAACACTGTGTCAGGATTTTAGTACTCTCTACTTATTATGGACTGGGGTAGGTGGCAGGAAATCTAAAACCAAGGTTTCAAGTCAAGTCATGGCAGAGTGGTGATATTTCCTGTCACTGCCGTTGAGCAGGTAATGTGCATGTATGCATGTGTGTTTGCATATGTGTGCATCTGTGCTTAAATACATTCTTAAATCACTTTCATGTTGCTCTGATATTTAAAAAACAAATGAATAAAATTTGTTTTTATGGAAGAAATTGACAGAGAGTGACATAGGGGATGGACGGGACTCACTTTTCTAAGCCAGTCATTTAGTAAGTCCATGACTTATGCACATTTCAGTTGCGAACTTTCACGGATACTAACAGACCTTGCATTGGGAACACTTGTAGATGCAAACAAATTGCAGAAGTAGCTCACATGTCTGCTAGACATTGTCCCAGCTGTGCTGCTGTGTCTTAGTGGATGGTGTGCTAGTGTACAGCTTACAGTGCTCAGTCAGAGCCCAGGATGTCCTGAAGGAAGAGGAAAAACACTGAAGATGTGAGGGGACTGGTAGGAAGCCCAAAGCAATACACACTGTTTATTTGACTCAAAGGAGTGTAGGACTCACGCTGTAGGACTTACAAATGATTCTGACTTAGAAACATCCTCCTGGAACAGAATGCATTTGAAATTCAGGGATTTGCTCTGTCAGAATAGTAAGGAGTGCTCCTGCTAACTCCTGAGAGAGAAGGAAGTAATTTGAAAGTCACAAAATACAGAAATGATAACTCATGACCAAGCTATTCAGATCTATCTCATTTTTACAGGTGAAAGGCAGAGGCACAGACAGATGAGTGACCAAAGGCTGTGTAGGGATGAATTGACCATGAAGGGTGTAATATTAGATGATCGCCACATAGAGAAGATGGAGAAGCACAGGTCCAAATGTTGGACTGCACAGACTTTTCACACTATTATGACATTGTCTCTGCAGCTACCTGTGATCTCGGTGGAAATATATCCCCTGGGTAAGCAGAAGAAAGTGATGTAAAAGAAATTTCTAACCTCAACACTTATGAGCACTGTTGAGGTTGAGATCTAAAATGTCCCATAAATGTCTCATCTGTCTGAAAAGAGATTGGATCATGGAGTTGCTGTTCTCATCAGAAAATTCACTCACTGTTGTGTTCAGTTGTTAAATGTGCTAGAAACAAGTGGAATCTAGCTAGAGTTGGTTCACTGGGGATGTGACCTGGGAAAGGGAATTTTTGTCCCTGACTCCTTTCTCCCTTTGCTTCCTGGCTGCCATGGATTGAATAGCTGTCCTCTACCATGCCCTTCTACCATACTGGTTCTGCCTTGAAGCCAGCCAGCAAGGACTGAGACCAGGAGCTCAAATAAACCTCTCTGTAAGTTGTGAATGTCAGGTATTTTGTCCTAGTGATGGGAAATTGGCTAAGTCATCCTGTGACTTAGCATCACAATTACCTAGCTTTCCTACACTATAGTTTCCTTATCTCCTAGACAGAGCTGATCATATTCTCTCATACAAAGTGAGTTTATTGAAGTGTATGGAACCATTTTTTTCCCAACTAAGGGCAACCTCAGTGTGTACAGGTGAGATGCTCTGTGGGACAGTGTGCTCTCTAGTGCTCCCTTTCTGGACCTGAATGCCCATAATGGCTGAAGTAAAATAGCCCAAAAGGAGGGAACTGGCTTTGTAGCCTCCAGCATGTATCAGCCAAGATCTAGGGAGATGTAAACTCCCAGGCATGGATAACTTTCAGTTATGCATGATAGAATCAATAAGCTCTGGTAGCCTGAGGTTGTACTCTCAGATTATCCACTCTCATCTGTAGTAGGCAGCTGGCCTCATCAGGACCCAGTCTAGGAAGTTATAATGAGATACAATAGGTCCTGCTACTTTCTCTGTGCTTCATGACACTCATTTCTTCCATTCCACAAAGAGACGTATTTACGGCCATCTTGGTCAAAGGTGAGATCAATTTTGTGCATTTCACTAGCCTTTATCACCACAGAGGTTTCAATTACACAAATAAAGAATTAGTTTGAAATGCATTTTATCAGCTACTAGCATGTCCATCTTGATTATGCCTTTGGAAGCTGAGGCAGTGGCTAATAGATGGACTAATGGACCATTTGTGTTTCTCATTTGTCAGAGCCATGTCAACTCTTTATTTGTCACCTGATCTCCATGGGTCCTTATTTTCCCTGTAGAGTTTTGAGTCTCGTAGCCAGCTCAGACTGATATATAAAACACCTAGAAATAAACAAATGATTTTTCTCTATTGCCAAGTTGTTCAAGGAAATTGCTTCAGGATTCTACTAGTACAGGTGACTTATTTAGGTTTTATTTAGATTGTTAGCTATAGATGTTATGACATTGGTTGATATGTCCTCAAGGTGAATTGCATTTCTTTCTATTAATGTACCCTCAGAATGAACTGGGTCATTTCTAAAATCTGAAGAACCATGACTATCCATTAATCTTGATCATTCTCCCACTTTTCCTTTCCCCTGTGGGTGTGTGTGTGCATGCATGGTGTGTGTGTGTGTGTGTGTTGTGTGGTACATACTTACATTTGATGGTTGCCCATTTATGTTGTACAGGAATGTCATGGTCTATTGTCCATCAAGAATGAGACAAGTGTGTGAAGCGAGTAAAGCTCTCTGGCTGTCATTGTTCCTGAGCTACCTAAAACAGGGATTCTTTTAGTCTTGTTGTTGGTAGTTAATTGCTGTCCCCCCAGTCTCTGCTGTGCTGTGTTTCTGCTGTTGCACTGTTAGCCTATTGACACCAGGGGAGCCAGCACTCTAACAGCAGCTCCAATATCAGCTTGCCCTGGAGATGACAACCGTTGCTGAGTTTCTCAACAATGCCAGTTGCTTCCCCACCAGGACATCTCATTTAATTTGAAACAGCATCTTGTTCTCCCTAGAGTAATGCAGTCAGTTCATAAGGTTTCTAGTCATATGCAGTAGATCTATTTCAGTATGCCTTCTTGGGGAAGATTTTGGATCTTATCTTTAATTTTGAGACAGTTCTAGCAACTGCTTCATTTCATGTGTGGTATCTTTTTCTCCCTCGAAGTTTACATAATCTTTCTCAGAACGATATTAGAACTCCCTGCCTCTTACAGCCCTTGCCAAGACATCAAATTCCAAGCTATAAAATGATGTCCTATGTCAATACTTAGCCTTACTCAGCCTTTTACTTCACCCTGCGCTGGTTCTGTTCCCTGAGGATCCCAGTTATCCTCTCCTTGTTCTGGATGATGCATTCTGGTCAAATCTTTTATAAGGACCTTAGTTCCATCTATGAGCAAGAATCCTCATAGCCTAGTCCTCTGCCGAAGGCCACACCACTGGTCAGTCACTAAGTTTGGCCACTAAGTTTCAATATCTGGATCTTGGAGGTGACACAAGCAAAACATAGCAGATGTATCTGCCACAGCTAATGGACTGATGAGTCATGACGGGCTATGATCTACATTTTATAGCTCCCTTCCCCTAATCTCTCTCTTTTCTATTTCAGGGCCCCATCCAGGATACCATTTTAAAAGTAAAAGTCGTGTCTCCTTCATTTTGTCTTACTGGGACATTTTCTCTGGATTTTTCAGATTTGAGGATTGTTAGTATGATATTATGAAGAATTTTTCAGTGTGTGTTTCTCTGATGTGTCCCATGACAACACTAGAGTTACGGATTTTGGAGAGGAAGACTTCAGAAGTGAAATTTTATTTCCATTGTATTGTAGGAGGGGTGCATGCTATTAATATAACTTGCCACAATTGATTTTAACCTTGATGACCTTGGCTGAGGAGGCAACATTAAGTTTCTCCACTGTAAAGGTGTTCTTTCTTTCTTTACTTTCTATGGAAAGTTGCCAGGTGAGAATCATGCTTAAGCAGTGGGGAGTTATTATATTCTACTATTGTAGGGATGAAGTATCATTATATGAATTATTTGGCATTTTTTGATATCAGAAACTTGCCTATTTTTTCCTTTATTTAATCATTTATGTCAGAGTGAACTGAGATATTTGATAGTTTGGGTTATAACCAAACCCTATATTTTTGCCCTCAGATTGTTCTAGCTTTAATTACTAAGAGAGAACTCTTCAAGTTGGTTTATATCCTTTTAATGAAGGTTCAACATTATGGATTTAAAGAATTTTTTATTTAAAAATTTTCACTGTATATACTTGAGATGCACAATGTTTAATTTTGGTTATGAATTTAAAATAAAGATTGTCTATATTTATGATGACCAATATGTTTTGAAAATGTGTACATTGGAGAATGACAAAATAGAGCTAATAAGCATATGCATCATTCACATACCCTATTTTTTGTGGTGAGGACACTTAAGATCTACTAACTGTTAGAAATTTTCAAGTATATAATACATCATTATTGGCTATAGTTACCATGACATAAAAAAGGCCTCTTGAACTTATTCCTCTGGTCTAATAAAAATTTTGTATTTTGTGTGTGTTTGTGTGTGTTTGTGAATGGTAATTGAATCAGGGCCTTCACACTCAGCTTTTTATTTGTTTATTTTTTTACTTTCATTTTGAGACAGGGTCTTATTATGTCACTAATTGCTCTGGTTGAGCTTCTCTCTGTGATCTTCATGCCTCAGCCTTCCAAATTGCTGAAATTACAGGTGTGAGTCACTATGGCCAGTTAGACATTTAGTATCCTTCTATGAATGTTGTCCCAATCATTCCATTCTCCAGATTGTCAGCCATGGCTATTGTGTGTCCTGTAAGGACTAAACTGATTTACATTTCCACCAGTGCTGTGAAAGAGGGATCCCTTTCTCCATGCTGTCACCAATACTTGCTACAGTATCTTTTTTATAAAAGATATTCTAACAGGTGCGAGGTGATAGCTTATTGTGGCTTGATGTGCATTTCTGATTAGCAAGGTTCAGCATCTTTTCCTTTTTTCTTTTTTGTACTGGAAATCAAATTCAGGATCTGGCACTTGCCAGGAAGGCACTGTGCACTGAGCTACACCTTTTTTTTTTTTTTTTTTTGATACGGTACCATTATGCAGTTCAGACTGGATGTCAACTCACTTTGTAGCCCAGGCTGGCCTTGAATCCACAGCAATCTTCATGCCTCAGCTCCTGAGTGCTGGGATTACAGGTGTGCACTACATCATCATGCTGAGCATTTTTCCATGTACCTTCTGATCATCTATATATATTTTTTTTACTTTTGAAAAGTTTCTATTTAAATTTTTTGTTGATTTTTAAAGTTGAGTTGTTTTTATACCACCAAGTTATTTGAGTTTCTTATATATTTCTTATCCATATTCCTTATATACTGAGTTTCTTATATATTTTGGACATAGTCCCTTCATTGGATAGAAGATCTTCCAGTATTTTCCCCTCATACATGAATTGTCTCTTCACTGTGTTACTTTCCTCTGCTGTGCAGAAGCTGTTGAGCTTGATGCAATCCTATTTTTCTATTTTTGTTTTTGTTGCTTATGATTTCAGGTGATAGGAATAGCACTGAATCTATAGGTTATGCTGGTTAGTAAGAGCACTTTAATAAACATTAATCATTCAGTTTCTGTATCCCAAAGCCAAAGGATATCCAGATCCATGAAAGTCTGAAGAAATAGGTTACTGGATTCCAGAGAGAAAAATTTGTCTTAAAAATATTGAGCTTTAGCAAGTATAGTACCAGATATCTGTCATCCCAGGAGCATGGGCAGCTGAAGCAGGATTCCACCACCCCCACTTTCTACTGGACATTGACCTTTGGGCTGCACCCTGTCCCACTGGTGATGACTGCTGGGCTTGGGAGTGGGGGCTTTCTCTCTCTGTCTCTGTCTCTGTCTCTGTCTGTCTGTCTGTCTGTCTGTCTCTCTCATACTCCCTGCTGGAATGCCAACTCTTCTGGAAGTGCAGCTCTCATTCTTGCTCATTGGTTCACTTCCAAGTTGGCCACCATGAGCAATGTCCCTTGCCCTGCAACACAATCCCCTCAGCTGCCTGTTGAGGCACGAAGGTGCTCTTGGGCTCAAAGGGGACATAAAACCCTGATGCATTATCTTTTACTGCTAAACAGCTCGGCTGGCTTACTTCTTAGGTAATGATTATCAGTGGTCACCAGAGGACACACAAATTGGATACCCTCTGAGACCTTGACAGTTTCTGCTACTTTCAATACATCCCATACATCCAGGCCATTTTTGCTACTAGGACACATCCCTCCCTCCCTCAGGCATGTGCGGAAGCCCAAGCTCTCTTGGCCTGCTCCACACCACCAAACCCCAATGTCCCCTAAAGACTTCCTGCTCTTCTCTGTCACTGTCTTCTCCTACCCCCCATCACCCCTTCTCCCTTCTGCTCTTACCCCACCCCACTACTGCCATTTTCCCTCCTGACCCTCATACCTGATCTCTCCTCCCAGGCTATGCCATCCTGTGCCTCCTCCTGCTTGCTGCCACCTTCCAGTCATGCATCGCTGCTGTTGTCTCTGCCCCAACCTCCTCCAAAATGTCACTCACCCCAAACTCTCCTTCCTGTCTGCAAAGTGAAGGCACTAAAGACTTGGTCCTCGTTCATGTTCTTTCTCCCCTTCCTGACCTTTCCCATATCTTACAGCACTAGGGTCCTTCCCTGCTGACCCATGCAATTATGTCAAAGAGCTCCTACGACTTCCTGATAGACGTCTTTGCTTTTATAACTGTCTTTGATTTCACAGGTATGAAAAGTTTTATTCTTTTGATTCTTATTTCAAGAGATCTCTGTTAATTGACCTACAGAAAGGTTCTCACTAGTCTATTTATACTTACAAATGCAAAAACTATAAAAGTGTTATTATAATTCAAATTGGCCAAATATACTTGAGTGCACTCTGATTGTGTAAGGTATTTGTCTGTTAAACTATGTGTTTTATGTCCAACCTGTACAGATCATCTACATGGGTTTGTCATATCCATAAACAGTTATTTTTTATTTGAGCTCAAATTTTTTTCCTTTTCCATTTTTGGATCATTTGTTCAAAATTTAATATGGGTTATACATCTAAAAGCATACTTCCACCTGAATTGCCAGCTGGTCACAATGATACTATAATTGGTTATGTAAATTTAATATATATAATATTGTCCATGTCTCATGACTTGAGAGTCTCTCATTGTTCAAAAATAATATGTGAGATGTTGTGATTGTGATTTTCATAAGTCATTTACAAAAAATTAAAAATTAAGATAATTAAACAAAACCCCTTGGGTGGGGAGAAATTACTGGTCAGGACTTTGATGGATGAACAAGAAAGTGGTTGCCTGGTAATACTTTACCAGTTCTTGCTCATTGATCAGGGGCCCCACTGATCTCCATAGCCTTATGGGAGACACCTCAATGTAAGTTATAAAATGTATTATTGTCCGCATTTGTCATCATAAAAAATGCAATAAGGTTTTAGGATTTAAAGATACTTGGATACAAAGGTTTCATATGGCTAAGACAATTCATTATTATTGGTCTTACAGTATATTAAATGTATTCATGCCTCAAGCATACAAATCTTCTAAAATGTAAACTTGGGAATTCTTATGACAATAGACATCTCCTTTCAAATCCAGACATGCCTTTCTCTTGTGCTGCATCTACTTGTGATAAGAGGTTTAGGTCAAACCAACACGAAGTCACCAGTCAAATGATAATTTTTAAATAAAAATTTATGTAATGTATATGCTACATATGTGCCACTACACTTAGAGATTCTTAGGCACTGAGTAGTCCAAACAATGTCACAAATTTCTTCAATGACATCTTATTTAAAAGACAACAAATTAGATGAAAATTTCTTATGTGCTAGATAAAGATAATTAACTACAGAAGACTATTATATACCAAAAATAGAGATTTAAATGCATTACAAAATATTATGACTGTGAACCTGAAATTCTCACTTTATGTCCCAAGTGGCACCCAACATCAGGGCCAAATTTTAAAAGTCAGATCTTGGTCTTCATCCCCACAGGAAGATTTCTTACATGTGGCTTTCTGTGTCTTCAATAACAGAAAGGAACAGCAAGAACAAAATGATCTAGAAAAAGCTAAACTCCAAATGGCTGCAACACTCAAGGTTCAAAATAAAATACAAGCCAAAGAAGAATCTAAAACCCAAGCCCATCCAGGACCATGTTCCAAGTGCAGCAAAGGACACTGGGCATTAGTCTGCCCTAATCTTCAGCCACCACTGGGACCCTGTCCCATCTTCAAACAGAAGCAACACTGGAAGTGTGACTGCCCTGACTGCCAGAGAGTAAATCATCAAACTCCCTGCCCTCAAGGGAAATCCCATCACCACCATCAGACTCATTGTTAGCCAACCTGCTCAGACTCGCTGCTGAAGAGAACTGATGAGGCTCAGGGTCCATGGCCCCCATCAAGGTATCTCTCTCAGAGCCCAGGTCTCCCTGGTTATCTCAGATAGGACACTCTCTTC
The DNA here is from genome assembly GCA_004027455.1 of Hydrochoerus hydrochaeris. NCBI lineage: Eukaryota > Metazoa > Chordata > Mammalia > Rodentia > Hydrochaeridae > Hydrochoerus > Hydrochoerus hydrochaeris. The sequence continues at coordinate 119,034 of PVLA01006264.1, forward strand.
CCTTGTTGACATGAGAGTCACCTATACTGTTCTTCCTGAGTTCTTGGGTTGATGTACCGATCTACAGTCTCCATCGTGGGAGTTGACAACCTCTCCAGACAGGACCCATCCCTGTAGGTTCCACCACATCTCAATGTTCACCCACACAATTGCAACTAATTCACAAACCTAACTATAATCAAGACCCTGGGGTTGGATCCTCCAGGTATCAAAGCTTCTCTTCCCAGGTCATCAGGCCCCAAACATGATCACTAACTTACACAAGTGCTTTCATGTAGGCACTCAAGCTTTATACAAACTTCTCAGTCCAGTTGTTACTCACCCTTCTCTAAAAAGCATTATTCCTCAGGTTACTCACAACTCTCATCTTTGCACCAAAACCTCTCCTCAGGGACATCTACCTCTTTCTTCTTCCTAACTCACTAACTTTGGGGACACGCTCCAGGTGAAGATTGGCAGACAGATTTTACACACATGCCTAAACACAAAGCCTTTACATAACTCCTCACCTTTGTCTGCACTTTCTCAGGATGTATAGAGCCCTTTCCAATGGCCCAAAAGACTGAAGACTCTTATACAAGATATCATTCCTATATTTGGCTTACCTCAAACCATGCAATCAGAAAATGACCCCACTTTTGTTTCCCAGATTATGCAAAAGGAATCCTCGAGTCTGAGCATCACTTGGCACTTACTATATTACCCATAGTTCTCAGGAAAAATAGAAAAGGCAAATGTCTTATGAAAGACACACCTCACGAAACTCATTCTTCAGCTACATCTACCCTGGTCCCAACTCTTTCCTTCAGCCCTAATTCAATTTAGGGCACTTTGTTAAGCATCCATTTTCCTAAGTCTCTTCAAGCTCATGTATGGTAGACCCTTCTTGCTCCACAACTTACCTACTTCACTAAACCTTCCTCCTATTGCAGACTACATCCCAATTCTTTTCCTTATACATCTTTTATGACAACATGCTGATTTATGTCTCTCACAACCAATAGATGATCAAACCCCCAAACCTCCCATAATGCTAGGGCCTAATATATCTCAAATCTTCTAAGCCCACAGGACTACAACTCTGGTGGATGGGACCCTACTTGGCATCCTCATGACACCAACTGTGATCAACTTCATCAGGCTTTCTTGCTGGTTCCACATCATGAAGGTTAAATGGTGCCCTGACAACTCAGACACTGGTAACCCCAAACTCTCACCCTCAGAATGGTCATTACATCTCCTGTCTCCCACCTGCCTTCACCCCACCAAAAAACCCTAACCAAACTTCCAAACATACCCATTTATTGCCACACCATCAGGTTTCTGATCTCCTGCCTCCCATTACCAGTTTCCTTTGCTGTTGCATTCTGGGCTATCCTCCCAGAAAACTTCCAAACCCCATATAAAGGTTTTTTTATATTTTTCAATGCACTGACAGTTCTGACCCTCTTCACCCTCAATTGTTTTATTAAACACCCATGCTAAGTCCACCATGAGGTCTCACAATCTGGATCCTCGTGCCACTCACTGTAACACTGTCACAGCCCTCCCCACCTCTGATTTACAATTTCTAGTTCATAATACAAGGGAGATTAGTCTGTCACCATCACTCCACTGTGGCCCTAAAAAAACAGGCCTCGGGCACTCTCACACTTGACATAGATTGGTGCTCTCTATATTCCATCATAGGCACTAACGGCGAGGCCTTGTGCCTGCTCAGGGGTCCATCATTCTACTCGTGCCCAGAAAACCCTGATTATCTGCCTTTCTGTGACGTGCATCCTTTCACCGTCCCTACCGGGGCTGTGAATCAGTAGGGTTTCAATCAGGGGCCTGTTTTTGGACAAATCATGATGACTACATTTATCTAAATGTGTCTCAGTGCCCCAAAGTTTAAGGGCTTTTGGCATCTACATTTCCCCATTCTTCACCCAAAAACTTTCCTGCTTCTTCTGAAGTGCCAAACATGGGGATTCCAGACCTATACTACCTCCAACAACATAAAGATGTTTCTGACCCTTCACGAGAGATTACTTCCCAACATTTGATCTCTCTCTCTCTATCTCTATCTCTATCTCTATCTCTATCTCTATCTCTATCTCTATCTCTATCTATCTATCTCTTACCTCCTTCTTCACTTTCTTATTACACTCTGGTCTCATTTACCATACCCCAGCTTCTTAATAATACCTTCCAGCTCCTAAGACATCTAGCACTACAGATATTTCCAATGGTTGACTCTGTCTGCCCTTTCACCATTACCTATACATGGCCTATCTTGTCACTCTAAACACCTCCACACTCCAAACTAATCCCAAATCCAGCATTGTGGGTCCTCTGACTCTAGCTCCAGGACAGTTATGGCCAGAAAACCTCTCTTGTATCTATCACCCTAGTTCCTCCAAGTCCGCTCCTAAGGTGGAAACCTTAACCCCTTGCATGCATCTCAAGCCTATTTTAGACACTTCAGTTCCCATCTGGCCTCCTTATGGACAATTCTTTGTCTGTGAGCTTATAGCATTCAGCTATCTCCCTTTCACATGGCAGGGCTCCTGCACATTGGCAGTGGTGGACCCACAGATTTTATTTGACACTACAAACTGCTGAAGTCAGCAAAGACTACTGATTAATTCTCACCCAGTGTGCCACAGGTCACCCAGCACTGTAGCCACAGTCCTCACAGGGATTGATATCTTCTCTGCTATCGGTGTAGGAGCTAAGGGAATTGGAATGGGTACTCACTCCCATACTCAGTTTTCTTAGGATTAAAAACCTCTATTTATGAAGTATCAAAAACTAGGGACTCACTTCAAGATCATATTACCTCTCTAGCAGCAGTTGCCCTCCAGAACCATTGAGCCCTTGATGCACTGACTGCTGGGAGAGGTGGTATCTGTGCTATACTGGGGAAAGAATGTTGCCTCTTTGTAAACCAGTCAGGTGTAGTCAAAGACCAAGTCCAAAAGTCCCAAAGTTGGCAGAAAATATAGAAAAAAGACCCCAGGGGTATGATACAACCCCATGGTCCCCCTGGTGGGTCTCTCTAGACTCATGGGTACCTATCATAGGTTCATGAATCCCAGTTGTTCTTTCCCTGCTTAGAGCATCCTGTGTTTTAACTCTTCTCGAGGTTTATCCATTCCAGAATACAAGCTTTCAGTGCCAAGGAACTTCTGGTCATGGCAGATCCCTCTGGGGCCAACCTCTATATGGGAGATACTGTCATTCCTCTTCACACCATAGCTCCACAACACCCATGTTTAGCGGGCAGTAGCCAGAGAGAGACATGTCAACCCTAAACAACCAAAATTTTTCCCATGAATGTTATGCTGAGTCATCATGGCACTGGTCCACAATGATGAAGAAGACAACGATACTTTTAATGACTTCCTTCACCTAAGATAAACTTCCTGCCCTCAGTCCCGTGCATGCCAAAGTGATGCCCAATCCGACACCAGTATGACTTCTCCGTCTGGCTGTGGACCTCTCCCCTAACCAGACCTGATAAAAGTCCTCAGGCTCATTTGTTCCTGTGGAGGGTGCTTGTGTCTCTTGTGCAGCACCCCCGTGCCTGCAATAAAAGCCTCTTCCGCCTGCTTCTCTTTCTCTGTCTCTGTATCCTGCCAAAAAGAATAAATGACTTGTTATGATGGTTAACTTTATGTATCAAATTAACTGAACTACTGTTCCCCAACCTGTGTTCAAACATCACTGTAGACATTTCTGAATGCTCTGCATGAGATTAACATTTAAATTATTAGAGTTTGAGTCAAATACATTACTCTCCTGATGTGGTTGCTCCTCATCCAATAATTTGAAGGTCTGAGTCGAAGGATAATACCTTGGCTGATAACCTGAGCAAGTAAGAAATTGGCCAGTAAACAGCCTTCAGACCTGAACCACTACACCCACACTTCTTGGAGTCTGAGCCTGATGAATTTTGGATTTGAATTGTGGCAGCATTGATTCTCTCTGGGTACCTAATCTACCCGGAAGATTTCGGATACGCCAGCCTCCATACTCATGCAAGCCAATGCCTTCAAAGAAAGTCTTCAAATATGATACCTCTAATTTCTCAGAATCATTGTTAATAAACTTAATATACTCAGTTTCTAGTCATGAGAAGTATTTATTGGTTCTTTGGAACTTCCTAGGTAGATTATCATGTTATTTATGTGTAGAGACACCTTGTCTTCTTTTCCCATCTGTACTTTTTAAGATATGTGCTGCTGAAGTAAGCGCGTCCCATCTGTACTTTTTCCAGTAACCTCCTGTTGTCATATTATTTGAACAAGGACTTTCTAGCACAATGTTGAATCAAAGTGATAAGAGGACATTCTGCTTTAATCTCAAGTGTTAGGGAGAAAGTGTTCAGCTTTTTGTTTCTAATCGCAATGTTGCCTGTAGGACTTTTGTAGATAATCTTTTTGAAATTGAAAAAGCTCCTCTGTCCTTTGTTTACTGAAAAGAACTTATCACCAATAGATACTGAATTTTGTCAAATAATTTTTCCAAATCAATTTCTATAATCATGTTTTTCCCTGTTATTCAAGACAATTTTATCCTCACTGATTTTCTATCTAATTTATTTCTCATGTATTTTAAAGCTTTCATCATAGGTGAATTTCAGATTTCATGTCTTCCTGAAAACTTGACTTATTTACTGCTATGTAATATCTGTTTACATCTGATAATGTTGCTTTTTCTGAAACTGGCTTTGCCTGAGACTAATGCAATTTTTCTGGCTTTCTTTTTAAATCTTTAATCTTATTTTCCTGGTACAGATTTGCAGCACCTGATGTTTATGTTCACCTTGGGGAGTAAGCACACGTGCATAACACAGCTTCTTTCTTTTTTAATCACCTGCCCTGTCCCACCCACATCTTTCCCTCTGCCTCTAAATTCTTTTCCTCCATTTTAATTTCTCTTGTCTCTATTCTTGGCTCATGTGGTGTCTGACATGTGGTGTTTACATTTATTGTGAATATTTGGTACCTGTACATGAATTACCTTAAATTTCTTACCTCAAATTTCTTACCTCCTTAACCCCTCCCCCTCTCCCTTCACCCTGGCCCCGGGACCCCTTCATTTTCAAGAGATATATTGCCATAAATATCATTCTTTACAGTTCTTCAGGCTTAGACTTCTAAGACCCAGGTGCCACTGACTGAGTTCTTGAAGACTGTCTTCCTAGCTGGCAGACTGCCACCTCCTTTCACTATATTCACATAAAAGTGACAGCAGGCACCAGATTCCTGTATCTTTCCTTACAAAGACAGTAACCCTACTAGTTATGGGTTCCTCTTTATGACTGTTTATGACATGGGCTCATCTTGTGTAACTTTATCATCTACAGGCCTTAGCTCTGATAACAGCCCTACATTGACATATGACCTTTAGGAGAATATAATTCACTTCGTACCAAGTGCTGCCATATTTATGTTTCATATCTATTTACAGAGTCTTTTGTCTGCCTTCTCCAGTTTTAAACAAGCATGACCCTATTAAATGACTCCATTTTCTTTTTTCTTACTTTATCAATTACACTGCTATAAAATTATTTTCCTGTTAGATCTAGAGTTTACAATATACAGTTTGAATCAGTCTAAACCCACCTTTAGTTGCCAGTATTTTGCCTCCCACACAGTACAGGTACCTTATAACTGCATTGGTTCCAAGGGCCTGCACTAACGAAGGACAGTGAACTTGATTTAATGCAGAAATTTATTCTCACCATTAAAGCAGTCAGAACTCTGAAGTCAGAGTGTGAGGAGACAGATCTGTACTCTCCCAAAAGGTTGGAGCTGTAAACTCTTCCTTGTCTCTTCAGCTTCTTACACTCTAGACACACTTTGGTTTTGGTCACATAACCCTAATCTCTGCCCCCAACTATGTGTAGTCCTCTCTTCCATGGACTGTGTCTTCTCTCATGTTTTGAGGACATTTGTAATAATTTTTAGGGCTCAGACTAACTCAATATGATATTTCAAGATTTTTCTATCTACAACAGCTCTTTTATCCAAACATAGTGATATTCACTGCACCCAGTGTGGTATTTTTTGAGACATTCTGTGGCAGTAGGACTGATAGTCATCATACTATGCAAGCACCTCACAAGAGTCAGTGCTGTGTGTCACTTAGCAGTTTGACATGCCGGGTTCAGGGGTGTCTAGGAGACGATGCCCCATTAGCATAGATAAAAATCACAAACCTTAGGACAAAACTTAACTTTAGAAGAATAGCTTAGACTCTCTTTACAAAAGGAGCACCTGGAAGCTACATAAACCAAATATAGGCATAAGAGAAAGAATTTCCCAAACTTGAATAATAGTTTCTGTACAGAGATTCTCCTGGTCAGGCAGCCATTTGGTTCTTGATACACCTACCCATGCTACCAATATGCTCCTGGTTTGTATTTTACCAGAGTGCTCTAGGAATAAACTTCAAGGATATCAGTGCCTAAGACTCATCTGTGATACAAATAGGATCAAAGAGGAGTAGTCGGTCCTGAACAGCTGTGTGGATCAATCCCTTACTTTACAGCCCTAATAAAGCAAAGCTGTAGCATGTGCTTACACAGTTTGGTCACATCTCTTATAAAATGTTTGCTTGAGATGAGCTTCCCTGATCTCTCCCCATTTTATGGTAGGAATTTTTTCTAATCCACCCACTGCAATGACCAAAATTTACAGATAAATCCCTAAAGAGAAGGTATATTTCTGTAATTCACACAAAACCCATTGTAGTCTCATATTAAGATGTGAGAACTCCCAAAGTCTCTCCTTTGTTTAAGTGTAATGTGGATTCCAGACATGAGCTCGGGTCATTCCACCCTGATGTCACATCTAGAATTGTTACTGAGAAGCTATTTGGACTCTTACATTGGTCATGGTTGCTGAAATTCCACCATTAATTAATATGTCAAAAATTGGTTACAAATATATCTGGCATAGTCCTAACGATAAGGAGAACATAGATATGAATACAATGTGATCTTGGCTTGGGAGTACATGCAATCAAATAATCAATAAAATGCCTTATAGTGACAAGATCATCTATAATTAAGACATAACTTCATATGTTATCTGTGTGGCCATTATCTGGGGTATGATGAAGTGTCCTACACTCTACCTATAAAAAAATCTGAACTTCATAATAAAACCCAACACATGCATGGCATCCTACATGTAAACATTGGAAAGAACTGTTTTTATTGGAAATTTGTTTCCAAAAACAATTGTACCAACCTACCCTTAAAACCTTGATGTAAATAAGGACCCATTTATCTTTAGGCATATAACTAATATTCTTTAGGACAGGAGCAATGTATGTTTATCTGCAAACCTTTGATTCCTTTCACATGGTAGGAATTCAATATAGGTCATGCATTGTTGAACCCATCATATGAAAACAAATTCCCAGATGCAATAGGATCCCATAATTTGGATGCAAACCCTAAAGAACAGCACAGACAATAGAATTTACTTGAGGCTGAGACTTACAAAATTCTATGTTCAAGGATCTTATACTTACAAGCGAATTTCTCTAAATATAATGTTTAAGATTTTATTATCTTCCCTTTTTAAACTTCAATATTACAGTTAATTGCTACGCAGAGAATTTCACTAAAAAAGCTCTGTCAGATGTTGTCATGATCTACTTCTTAGTATTCTGCTGTGCCTTGTCTAGAGTCTTTTACAAAGCAGAATCTCCTTACATACCAAGTGGGCTGATGAAGTGTCAGTTGGGAAACTGGCATTAGCTACTTCTGGAAATGAAAGATTCTGATCTTGTGCTTGGCAAACCCAGAAAGAAGGACATGTGAACTATCGCTTAATGGAAGCCCTGCGCTGCAGTCTGTAGCAAGATTCTGGAACAGAGGAAGCCTGCATCTTTCATTCTGCTCCCAAATTGAATCGCTTCATTTTAGGTAAGGGAGCTATGGTGGGTTTATCATCTGACGAATGTAATAAAGAAAGGCTGGCCACGTGGTCCTGAACACAGCGTCTCCTGATGTTTAAAGGGAATCTGCTCATGCAAACTCTTCCCACACTGCATTCTCAGCACTCGTTCTGCATAGGGACGAGGGAACGAAAAAGCATCATTCATTACTTTGCAACAGTAATTTTGTTGTTCCTGTTGTGGAGGAAATCCCCATCTGCTTCTAATCCCAGCTGCACCTGACTAGCTGCGGGAACCCTGTGACCTTGTTTCACATTACAGCCTTCTCCTGTCGGCTTATCCTTATTGTGAGCACTGCAGATGTTGTAGGAGCGACATCTGGCACAGTGCTTGGTGGATAGTAAGGGATCAATTTAAACCAGAGCCAAACTCTTTGCACCTCAATTTCTTCATCTGTAATAATTGTAGTCGTTAAAATATCTCAAATATTTATTGGCAATGTGTATGATTAAGGCCCTGGCTTTTGTTTATCTACTAATTTTCATCTCTTATTGTAGAGATTGTAATTTGGAATATTAGATCAGGTTGCTGTAATTAGACTCAGGTTACATTTTCTCTTCTCTTCTCTTCTCTTCTCTTCTCTTCTCTTCTCTTCTCTTCTCTTCTCTTC